>JAVXUP010002192.1:0-152436 GCA_033070095.1 Escallonia herrerae | reverse complement strand
TAGTTGTCTGTGTGCCGCGCTTATTTCTCGGTGTTGATGAATTTGACCAATCTTACTGGGGTCATCAACTGATGATTATGGCTCAACTCCACTCCTGTGACAACCCAATGGTTTTCATTTTTTCGGTGTACTGCATACACATGGGCCTTGCAGCCGGTACCCGGAAATGTGTCCCGTTTTCTTTGTCTTGTTGTCCCTTCGTCACTGATCCGAACGACCGGAGTTACATGCGGTGCTCCTCTATGACACTCAAATAGTCTTGCACAAATTTGATCTGTATTCGCCCGTTTTCTAGTCGTCTTAGTTCTAATACCGAAACCTATCGTTTTCGAATATGCTCTATAGTATGCTTCAACTTCGTCCAGTGCTTGAAAAACTTGACCAACGTAAGGTGGATCAGAACCTTCACAAAAATTATTTCCTCCAGTTGCATCCATATTTATACTGTAATCTAAAAAATAAAAATTATATCATTCTCAACAAGTCATAAATTTAAATAAAAGAAGAATAAAATTTATTTAAACCACCGTCTTTCGGGAAATTTGGTATAATGTAAAATTAGCAAAATAGCCCCCGATGAGCGGCAAATTACCGAAATGCCTCTGGGGGTTCATTATCACCCTAACGTCCCAAATCAGCTTCAAAACAACCTTTCAGGTGCTTTGCTTACATTTCTGGACTAAGAAATCCTTTGAAAAACTTAACGCTGCAAATTTACGAAAATACCCCTATCGGGGATGCGAATTACCAAAATGCCCCCTGACAAAAAAAATCTGAAAAGTGCTTTGAAATGGGATTTTAAGCTTCCTGAATTTACTCTTTAAAATAACTTTTCAGGTGTCTCACACCCTTTCCTGAACTAAAAGTTATTTTAAGCACAAATTTGTGTAATGTAAAATTAGCAAAATAGCCCCCGGGGGTTCATTGTCACCCTAACGCCCATCAAACCAGCTTCAAAACAACCTTTCAGGTGTTTTACTTACATTTCTGGTCCGAAAAACTTTTTTTCGGGAAAATTACCAAAACACCCCTCGCGGGGGGCAAATTACCAAAATGCCCCCTGGCTTCAGAAAATATCAAAAGTGCTTTAAAAAGCTATTTTAAGCTTCCTGAGTTCATTCTTGATCTAAAAAGTATTTTACGGATTTTTCGCCTAAAAATCCCGAACCGGTGTCCGGATCGAGCGCTTAAAAGCCCGTTCGGCCAAAAAAATAGCTAACGGCTTCGGAATGGCCCGAATTCCTGGGGAATGGAACTTCCCAACACCCTAGGGTTCTCATAAAAGTTTCGCACGAAATCGAGCTGTCTTGATATTTTAAATTACACTGCAAAGTTACAAGGTTGCGCGTATCAGTTAACCCCTTTCTAGTCTTTGCAAAAATCTGAAATTTTTACCTGATACAGATCTTTTGAAAATAGTTAGGGTCTCTGTTTTGTATTTTGGCAAAATCTAGCTCTAGCTATTTTTTATAAATTCGTGAAAAAACTTCTAATTAAGTTTTCACCTTTAGCGACAATTACGCCCCGCAATCAG
Organism: Escallonia herrerae; assembly: GCA_033070095.1. Taxonomy (NCBI): domain Eukaryota; kingdom Viridiplantae; phylum Streptophyta; class Magnoliopsida; order Escalloniales; family Escalloniaceae; genus Escallonia; species Escallonia herrerae. The sequence goes on along the minus strand of JAVXUP010002192.1, from coordinate 150,902 downwards.
CTGCAAAACAACATTTCAGGCGTTTTACTTACATTTCTGGACTTAAAAGTCCGTTGAAAAACTTTTTCGGAAAATTACCAAAATACCCCTCTCGGGGTGGCAAATTACCAAAATACCCCTGGCTTCAGAAAATATCAAAAGTGCTTTAAAATGCTATTTTAAGCTTCCTGAGTTCATTCTTGATCTAAAAAGTATTTTACGGATTTTTCGCCTAAAAATCTCGAACCGGTGTCCGGATCGAGCGCTTAAAAGCCCGTTCGGCCAAAAAATTAGCTAACGGCTTCGGAATGGCCCGAATTCCTGGGGAATGGAACTTCCCAACACCCTAGGGTTCTCATAAAAGTTTCGCGCGAAATCGCGCTTGCTTGATATTTTAAATTACACTGCAAAGTTACAAGGTTGCGTGTATCAGTTAACCCCTTTCCAGTCTTTGGAAAAATCTGAAATTTTTACCTGATACAGATCTTTTGAAAATAACTAGGGTCTCTGTTTCGTATTTTGGCAAAATCTAGCTCTAGCTATTTTTTATAAATTCGTAAAAAATTCTATTTCTGACGCCCTAAAAAATCGCTATTTTGGAATTTTTCGAATGTAATACCCCGATTTGTCAAAACGTAATTTTGACGCCCTAAACACGAATTTTAGACTATTGTAAGAACAATTTAAGCGTAACACAATTTAAACAATCAATTGGTATGAACAAATTGAAAAATACTTACTTGTTTTAACTTGATATATTTCAAGAAAAATCCACCGATCTTCTAGCGGTTATCCACCGATCTTCTAGCGTAAATTTTTTTTGTTTGTATGTAGGTGAGATAGGGAGAATGAGGAGGGTGGAAAAAATGATTCGGGGAGGAGGGATTTTATAGAGAGAAAAGTGAGAGAGGAAGGGAAGAACCGTGAGTGAACAGCAGGGAGGGGGAGGGGGGAATGACACGTGGGGGTGGGGGGAAGGGTGGTAATGACACGTGGGGGAAGAGGGGGTTCACGGGTGGGGGAAGGGGGTTCACGGGTGGGGGAAAAGGACATAGGGTGGGGGCCACGGGGTGGTGGGCAAGGGGGGTGGGGGGCAAGGGGGGTGACGCGTGGGGGGGGCAAGGGGGGTGGGGTCACGGAAGGCAATAATGCCAACCGCAGGGGGAGGGGACGCCACGTGGCAGAGGGAGGGGACCAACCGCGGGTTGTAGGAGCGGTTGGGCCACGTGGCAGGGGGAGGGGACGCCACGTGGCAGAGGAGGGACCAACCGCGGGTGGTACCGGCGGTTGGGCCACGTGGCAGGGGGGAGGGGACGCCACGTGGCAGGGGCGGGAGACCAACCGCGGGTTGGTAGGTGCGGTTGGGCCACGTGGCAGGGGGAGGGGACGCCACGTGGCAGAGGGAGGGGACCAACCGCGGGTGGTACCGGCGGTTGGGCCACGTGGCAGGGGGAGGGGACGCCACGTGGCAGGGGCGGGAGACCAACGCGGGTAACTCCAGCGGTTGGGCCACGTGGCAGGGGGAGGGGACGCCACGTGGCAGGGCCATCGCCAATATCGCCGGTTGGCCATGCCGGTGGGCCACGTGGCAGGGGGAGGGGACGCCACGTGGCAGGGGCCATGGGGTTGGGCCACGTGGCAGGGGTGGGGGACGCCACGTGGCAGGCAAATTAATGCCAACCGCTGGTTGTGCATGCGGTTGGTGTCCTTTTTCTCTCTCTCGCCATTTTCTCATCGTTTCTCGTGTCATTTCTCGTGCTTTTTTTGCCATTAATGCGGTGGCCGTACACCTTTTGCGCCACGTGGCCCAACCGCTGCTCTTACCTGCGGTTCGGTGGAGAAAATGTTATTTCTCCACCGGTGGGTGTGGATCGGCCCCCATATATATATATATATATATATATATATATATATATATATATATATATATATATAGGAGCTGATCCTTTGAGAGCGCTAGCAAAATGGGGTATTTTGCAAGCGCGATCTGACCATCCATCATGAAAGATGGACGGCCCAGATCGGGCCTTTTTCGAATACTGTCAGTCGTCCGCGACACTATGTCGCGGACGGACTTTTTACCTTTTTGCCCTCCGCCCCGTCCGCTACACTGTTTCCCGGACAGCATTCAAGTTTTACGTTTTTTTAAAGTACGTCCGCTACATTATGTAGCGGACTATTTTTTTGATAAATATACCCTCTAGCTTCTGTCCGCTACATTATGTAGCGGACTAATCTTCTGACTTTTTCCTTTTTCTCTATCTTTTCCTCATTTAATGTTCTGACATTTTTCCTTTCTTTCTCCTCTCTCTCATCATTTTTTTCTCTTTCTCTCCTTTCTCTAATTAACTCTCTGACTCTCTCTCTCTCGTCCATGCCAGAAACCGAAGGGAAGAGGAAGCCTCTTAGCGCGCGAAGAACCCCTTGTGCGAAGAAGCTGCCGTTAGGAGGAGCAGCAGCGGCTGTTGGACCTCGCTGTTGATCAGGCGAATCAGTGTTGGCGGCGGCGGCGGCTACAGTGGTGGTATTGCTAGTCATGCTTCGAAGCTGTCGCCGGCGGGGTAGGATAGAGCAGTAGAGCTCATCTAATAGCACCATGACCAAGCCTAACACCATCTCGTCCACCTAGAACAGCGACCGTGGGATGGACACCATCTCGTCCACCTAGAACAGCTCCGCTTCCGGCGATGACAGAGGAAGGAAGCAATCCACCTACTGTGGCAACCCCATTTTGGGTGGTAAAATTGAGACCCAATTGAAACTGAGACCCAATTGAAAATTTGAGAATTTTGAGACTTAATTCTTCATCTGCTCTCTACCTCTCTCTGTTTAAATTAGTTATTTATCTTGCATAGAGATTTGGGATGGTGGAGGTTTGAATGGTGGTGGTTCGAGGAGGCAGAGGTTCAGTGGCGGTGGCGATGGGTTCAGTGGCGGTGGCCAAATGGTGATGGTTGTGGGTTCATTTGAGTTTAATTTTTGTTATGGTTGTGGGTTCATATGAGTTTCTGGTTTTCTTGTAAGGAAATTTTGGTGATGCAGCTTCCTTCTTTAATTCCTACGGAGGCTTTTACGGGTTCAGCACTTCAATTTTCTTCAATGCTTATCATCACTTGACCAAAAAAGAGCCCAGTAAAGAGCCCCAATCCAACTCACAAAAAATCAACAATGCATTGCCCAAAACAAAAACAAAAATACAGGAAGAAATACAAGATTGACAACAAATATAGTACGGCTTGTTCCTGATGGACTTGAACGGGTTCTGTCTGACGGAGCTGTAGGTGGCCGGACACACTCTTTCTCTCTACTCTGTGTGTGAAGTGAAGTAGGATAAACATGAAAGAAGAGAGAGAGGGGGAGGATGAGAGAGAAAATAAAAAGTGGTGAGAGAAAGAGAAAGGAGAGAGAATATTCATGAGAAAGAGAAAGAGACATGAGCATTGATGAGGGAAGAGAGAGAGAAATAGAAACATGTCAGACAAATAATGTGAGAAATGAGAGAGAAAGGGGAAAAAAGCACTGCCTACTCTTCCGCTACATAATGTAGCGGACGAGAGCTGAAGGGTATATTTGTCAAAAAATTATCCGCTACATAATGTAGTGGACGTACTTTAGAAAACGTAAAAAAAAGATCTAGGGGACAGGACCTGACAGGTGTCAGCCTAGGGGACGTCCGCTACACTGTATAGCGGATGCCTTTTTGCTGTCGCGTGTCAGGACTTAAATGATGTCCGGGATATAGTGTAACGGACGGGGTGGAGGGGTAAAAAGGTAAAAAAGTCCGTCCGCGACATAGTGTCGCGGACGACTGACAGTATTCAAAAAGGGCGCGATCTGGGCCGTCCATCTTTCAGGATGGACTGTCAGATCGCGCTTGCAAAATACCCCATTTTGCTAGCGCTCTCAACGGATCAGCTCCCTATATATATATATATATATATATATATATATATATATATATATATATATATATATATATATATATATATATATATATATATATATATATATATAGCGACACACATGAAAATTAACATGTGATAATATAAGATTATGGTATATAAAAGTTATAACTCCATCTATTCATGGTTCAAATATACGAGGTAATTTAATTGAATTCAAGAGTGCAGGTTGAAATTGAGATGTATATGCACAAGGATTTCTCTAAAAATGTTATGAATCTATCTAAAGAATGTTAATAGTCTCTCGACCACCTTTATCTCGCACAAATTCTATAGAATGTAAAAAGTTGTATGTCGATTTGATGCCAATGATGGTCACCATTATTTTTTAAGTAAAAATACTTAATTTAGAAAAAAAAAAAAGGGAATAACTGAGCAAAGAAGCTAAACTGCCCAATCCTATCACAACAAAAGGGCTTTGTACCCTACTTTAAATGGTTGCCTTTAGACTACACTTAATGATATAAAGTTCAATGCAAGTTAATATTTATCTTTTTGTTAGCATACTTATAACCGTGCTTTTTCAACCTTAGCTTTCAATCATTTTTACTCATTTTGGCGATTTATATCTTCTATTGTCCAACTTAATGAACACAATAATTGTTGTAAATGTATCACAATCGTCCTTACTCACCTTATTTTATAAAAAAATTCTTATAGTTAACTTGAGAAAGATGTTACTATGGGATTAGTATCTTATACATTTACTCTTTAGAGAAAAGCTGCAACAAAAAGTTAGTAACTTCTAACCTACAAAAGATTAAAAAAAATGCGTATCTATTTGCAACTACACAACTATTTTCCAGAATTAATATTGTTATTAGGAATTTTTTAGTTAAAAGAAAAAGAATTATGGTTGCAGAGCAAACAACAACCATGCTTCAAATCCTATGACTATAATCTTTTGTTGCCTAGAGTGCTCTAGTGGTATTCTTTTAACTACTCCTGTTACCCGTTATTGACGAGTGACAAATCATTCAATCCCTTGCTCTATGGTGGTTAATGTAATGTGTAGTTTTTCAAAATACCTTTAGCGACGAATATTTCACCTCTAAAAGTCTGTTGCCTATTGTGCTGGACCTTTAATGACAGACTGTTTGTCGCAAAAAATTTTGTTCGGTAAAAATTGTGTGACCTTGAGCCACGAAGTGTCCGTTGGTAATAACCAGACCTTTAGCGATGAAAAGTCTCTTGCTAGTAGTCCGTTGGCAATAATCTTTAGCGACGGAAGGGTCCGTCACTAAAAATTTGTCACGGTTCTATCCTTTTATAGTCTTAGGCCCAGTTTGACAAAAAAATTTTCCCTCTTTTTTTTTTCAGTTTTAAAAACTGAAAAAAAAGAGCGTTTGGTAACCATTTTTTTTTCAATTTAAAAAACCAGTTTTTAAACTGCAGAGTAAAAAAAAAACTCCAAAAACTGGTTTTTTTTTTTCGACCACCACCACCACCCTCCCACCGCCGGCAGCCACCTCAGGCGACCACCGCCGGAGACGGCCGCCGGCCACCACCGCCGGTGACTGCCGGCAGCCACCTCCGGCCGCCGGCCACCACCGTCGGCAGCCACCTCCGGCCGCCGGCCACCACCACCACCACCGTCGACCACCGCACGCCCCACCACCGCCGGCGACCACCGCCGGAGACTGCCGGCAGCCACCTCCGGCCGCCGGCGACCACCGCCGGAGACTGCCGGCAGCCACCTCCGGCCGCCGGCGACCACCGCCGGAGACTGCCGGCAGCCACCTCCGGCCGCCGGCCACCACCGCCGGAGACTGCCGGCAGCCACCTCCGGCCGCCGGCCACCACCGCCGGTGACTGCCGGCAGCCACCTCCGGCCGTCGGCCACCACCACCACCACCGTCGACCACCGCTACGCCCCACCACCGCCACCGCAAACCACAAAAAAAAAAAGTCAAAATAAAAAGGGTTACCAAACACCAAAAAAAAAAACCTAAAAAAAAAAGGGGTTATCAAACACCCACTTGTTTTTATAAAAAAAAAAATTTAAGCTGCTCTTTAAAAAACTGCTCTTTAAAAACTGAAAACCAAAAAAAAATATTTGTCAAACGAAGCCTTAGTGACGAAAAAACTTCGTTCATAATTTTTTTTTTACTTTTTTAATACCCAAACCTGCTCTTGGAATTCAAATCGAACCACATAATATTCATCCACAAGGCAACCTAATCCATAATATAAAATTATTGCTGATCCATCAGTAATATTTAACCCTAAAATAGTAATTAATGTGTGTGTGTTACAATAGTCAAACTCTATTCTAATTGTAAACAATATATATACAAATGTCATATCGTGTCAAGCGAATATCAACATCTGTCAGGTGCAAAAGCGAGAAGGGGCTAAAAAATCCAAGAGGGGATGGGAGGGCTCAATCATCAATATCGACATCTAGATCCTGCTCATCGTCGTCCGCGAGGGTGTCATCCAGATCCGGCTCGCATTTGGAAGCATTTTCCTACATTAAAAAACGTACACATACACGTTAGTAATTTTCTATAACACTTAACCGAATGACCGGTTGACTTCATATATATTAACATATTTGTAACTGATTGTCTCTAACGATCCCAATCACCTCTCAAGCAACACGATGAAGATCTGTCGGGTCTAACTCCTAATCAACGATCGGTCTCTGTGTCTGTGGAGGGGCAGTAAAAGAGTGAGGATGCTCCCATTGCGGCACGTGCAGTCAAGCTGGTGCCGCGCACACGCCTTTTCTTCCTATTTACAACCCCCGGTGTATCTAGCCATGTCTGTAATCCCTCTAAACTCGTACCTGTCGACGCTGATGATTGACTGAACCATTGCCTAGAAATTCTAATCTCTCCAAGTGCGGCTTGCAATCAAAACAAAGGGTTGCATTGTCAATCTTTGATCAGACAATAGGCAATGAAGACATTCAATTTTAATTAAAGACAAGTTTATGCAGAATTTACATCGACCTGCCGAGCAACCTGAAAAATGAACTCCCCCGCCAGATGTGCATCATCTTTAGGCACTTTTCTCTTGTGTGTCATCCGATATGTCAAAGCGCACACCTCATCCTTATCTAACTCTGGGTTCTCAGCCGCATTTTGATGTCGGAGAATGTCATGAGGCACTGACCCTCTCGTATGAGTAAGATTCGATCCATTCTGTTTGCCTCTCCACTCTTACTCTTGACCTCCTAAGATGGATAAGTAATCCACCTGTCAACTATTTGCCCTATATAGATGTTGAGATCCAATGAGAGACTAACTGTTTCGACTCCTCCATCAGTGTACCCCCCAGTAGATGCTTTGGCCACTCTCGTCTGTCATATAGCCATCACCGGTAATTTTTGGCCATGAAACCAAAAAAACAGCTCTCCCCAAAGCTTGCTGCTCAAACGAATCAAACTTGAACCTTCCTACAATGCATCAAATAACATAATCAGTACAATTAATTCCATTGAACAATGCTAAACAAATATTAACAGATTACGAGTCATACCAAGAACTCGCCCCACCGCTTATCTCTCCTCCTGGCATCCCAGTCCCTCTAGTACAATAATGGCTCAAAAAATTGGCCCTTCACAAGAACACCGATCTTTGTGGTCGTTGCGCGTTCCACAAATCTTGATAAAAGTAACATTAATAAGTGAATAATAATAATTACTAGAATCATTAAAGGGTCAAGTGCAAAAGTGAACACTACTTACTGGCCTTCCTCGATACGAGTAACTTTCTGTTTTCTCTGGGATTGATGTGCACCCCATTTATGGGTCCACGGCCTCGATGAGATAGACATTGCTAAAATGCTAATATCAACCTGATGTCGTCAAACCCATTGATGAAGGAGAAACAACATGCGGCTAGGAGGGATGGCCCTGGGGCTGGGGTTGCTGAATGCTTATGCTATGTGCCTCATCATCAACAGGCAGTGCAACCTCCTAGCCACCGGTGAAGATGCGGCTTGGCATCCCTCGTGACTGCAAATGGCTCCTAATTACCTGTTCATAGCTACTAGTAGAACTTACGGTGAATATGATGTTAGTATATAGATTCTTTACTATGAACCAAATGACGACTGAGTTAACATATTACTATGGAGAAATCAAGTACAAGACAATGGGGAAGATGACTCTGCTCTATTATAAAATTATGTGAAATTTTCAAGTTATTTATTACAAGTCATAAACGTTACAACGTTACAACATTACAAGTCAATCATTTGTCTTCATCTTGAGACTCATCATCCTTTTCTTCTTGTGATTCACAGTCCTCTTCATCTAGTAATTCATCATCTTCATCAGTAGAGTCATCCTCATCATCTTCAATACTTTTTACGTCTTCCTCTTCATTATCTTCAAATTTTTCTCCTAGATTCCTCCTCGTTGTTGACTTCAATAGGTGCTTGGTTAGCTTGATAGGTGTCTACTTCACTATCATATGCAATTGACAATTTTTTGAACTCAATAACAGTAGACCAATGAGATTTAGGGTTTGGGACATTGTCCGCGTAAAACAATTGTGAAACTTGACTAATAAACAAAAACAGTTTATGTAATGCAAGTCTTGACTTAATATTGACATCTACAATCCCTTGTGAGCTAATACGCATTCCTCTATTGTGTGTAATATCAAACCATGTACATTTGAAAATTACCAAGTGGTTTTGACTACCGAGATATGTTAGCCCAACAATATCATCAAGCTCTTTATAAAAATCCATACAATTCTCGTTATAACAGTCGCCTTTGATCAAGACTCCACTATTTTGAGTTTGTTTAGTTTGGTCATCATCTTTTGTGTAAAGCCTAAACCTTGACAATAAAGCCTCCATGACAAGATGCTTGTTTACTAGGGCCTTGAGCTAATGCTTTCAAGCGTGAGTCAACTGGTTTGTCGACCGGTTGAACCTATTATAGAAGACTCGAAAAAACAAGAATATATCAGCATACTAATAATCACATAACTATATGTATTATAGTTTGGTTTCAGACTTATACGTTATTTTAACCACTCAAGAAATTGCAATTTTTGATGAGATTCAAGTCCAGCAGGATTTGTGATTTGAGATTCGGCATCGAACTTACTGCAAACCAATATAGTTAACCCAATTCTTACACATTTTCAAGTGTTTGCACTAACTAATTGAAGACATTAACTTACTCAATGAAAAATGAAACTTCTTCACAATTTAGAAGGGCATATATTGTTGCAGCACTATACTTTTCATCCATTGGCCAGCGAGTATAAGTTCGTCTGAGTGGACTATCTGACTGTTTGAATATTGATAAATGTCCTCAAAATATGTGTCGGCTCCCACCTCATTTTGTTGATTTAACCTTGTATCAATATTAGGCCTAAAATATTGGCTACAAATTAAAAGTTGACAATCTCTTCCATTATGTAAGCCTCAGCAATTGAGCCCTGAACACGAGCTTTATTACAGATTTTTTTTATTTAGATGGAACTTGAATCTAGAAGTTTATGGAATAGAGTTAACCTAAATATCAAAGATAAAAGGGTTTGCATTATGTGTAAGTGAACAATAAAAAGTTAAAAGATTACTTCTCACATGGATACATCCACTGATATTGCACAGGTCTGCCCATCTTAGCTTCAAAAACCAAGTGAATAGGCAAATGCTCTATTGAATAAAAGCAAGACGGTGGAAAAATTTTCTTGAACTTACAAATTGTTATTGCAATGTTCTTATCAAGCACCGCCATATTACTTACTCAGAGTGTAGAAGAACATGAATCTAGAAAGAAATGAGATAATTCCATCAAAGTCTCGCATACAATCTTTGGCAATAATCCCCGGAAGGCACTAGGAATAAACTTTTCATAAATTCGTGGCTGTCGTGACTCTTAATCCCTTGAAACTTACACTATGATACATTATAGTAATGAGATATATTGGAAGCGTACTCATCCGAAAGCTTCAATTCTTAACATGTTGTCAGACCTTCTCTACTTGTTTCTTGTTTAGATAGTATGGTGCTTTTAGAAGTATCGTCCTCCTATTGACTTGAACAAGATGTAGTTCATGCCATACATTTAAGTGTTGTAAATCCTTCCTCGGTTTAAGGTGGTTTTTCATTTCCCCCTCACATTCATCATTATGTTGAACACATTATAGAAAATATTTTTCTCAATTTATATCACATCCATGTTGTTTTGAATAATAATTGTCCTCTAATAGCCTTATTCTAAAAACATACACTGTTTCCTCCAATTGTGCTCTTTTTCATATCCTGAAATCTTCTGATCCAGCACGCCCTTTCCGTATGGAATGTTAGTAATAAGTGCCTGTAGGTGTGCCTGTAGGTGTGAAAGTGCTTCATCACCAGATGGATAGTCCAGTGTGATAACCTTATGCTCTATTGTTCCGTTAAATTCATCCTTCTGCTTACAGAACTGATGGTCTGGTGGCAACAACTTACGATGATATCCGAACCACGAAGCCTTTTTGCCGTACTTTTGTGTATCACTGGGGTTCACACTCAAACAAGCAGGGCATGTTAATTTTCTATGTGTGCTCTAGCCGCATATCATTCTTAAAGAGGGAAAATCGTGTATAGTCCACATCAAAGCAACCCCCATTTGAAAGTTCTGTTTAAGAGATGCATCATAAGTTTCAACTCTACGATCCCATAACAGTTTCACTTCATCAACCAACGGCCTTAACTGCATATCTATGTCTATACCAGGACTCTTCCACACCGGAGTAAGCAACGACAAAAACATGTAAGATTTCTTCACGCACATTCCAGAGGGAAGGTTATACGGGACATAATAACGTGCCATGTGTAGTAGGGCATGCTAGATTGTCCGAAAAGATTGAACCCATCGGTTACCAAACTAAGTCTAACATTATGAACTTCCTGAGCAAAGGTTAGATGCCTACAGTCAAACTCCTACCAAGCTTCTCCATCAGCGATGTGTGTCAGCACATTGGCACCGTTGCTATGAGTCTCACTGCCAACTCTCATATGTTCAACCATATCGGAGGAGTACTACATCCTCTAAAGCTTTGGCGTAACCAAAAAATATCGCAACTTCAATACAATGTTTTTCTTTTTTCCTTTGTCCGGTTCATACCTTGGATGATCATATACTGGATACTTGTCAAGTTCTTATTCTCTTTCCAGAACAGTACGCAGTTGTTATTGCAGGCATCTACATTCTCATAAACCAATCTATGTTTCATTATCATTTTTTTGGCATCATAATACGACGGTGGAAACTTTTCACTCTCTGGTAAAATTTTCTTGAAAAAAGTTATAAGCTCGTTAAATCTTTTCTCACTAAGCTCGTGGTCCGATTTAACTGTAATAACCTATCAACTAAAGATAACCATGTGTGCTTCTTATATCCATCCCACAACCGTTCCTCAGCATCTCTTAAGAAATCATAAAATTGATGAGCATGCTCATTGGGCTGTTGGGCGCAGTCATCATCGCTGTAGTCACCTCAATCAACATTAGCATGCCCAACATCTATAACCATATCTCGATAATCATATTGTGCCTCCACCCTAACTCCAGTTTGACTAGCCATCTTGGATGGCAATACTATTGTTTCCCAATGCTGAGTCCATCTTGTGTATCCATCCATAAAACCACTGGAGAAGATGATATTTTTATCACCATTCTTTTTCTCTAATGCAATAACTCACATGTTCTGCACGAACACCTTATCTTCTCAAAGTCAACATATCCATGATATGCATAAGAGAACTCTAAAAATTCATCGACCCGATCTTCGAATTCATCATCAATTTTCCTTTTCATCCAACTTCGATTGTCTGACATGATGACTGTGATTACTATATACCACCTTAAATTAAAATCAATAATTAGGTATGGTTGATAATTAAATAAATGCATTGCATGTGGCAACATGTCTATACCCCTTACATTCTCTAATAGGTAGTGATCATATCCCCATTGAGAAAAGCACATCTTTATAAAATAGTTATCGACTCAAAATTTATCCCATTGAGAAAAACACATGTTTATAAAATAGTTATCAACTCAAAATTTATCCTATGTCCACAGAAAATTCGGCAGCACCTTCGTGTATTTCTCCAAGTACACAACATCGATTAAGTGTTCTAACATCAGTTTAATGCTTTATTGGGACACGGTTTAGGATTAACAGTTTAGAGTTAGGATTTAGTTTAGAGTTTGGTTTAGGGATGTATTTAGGGTTAGAGTTAGGTTTTAAGGTTAGTTAGGGTTAGGGTTGTATATGGCTCAGCCCGATTCGGCCCTAAAATGGCCTGGGCTGGCCCGATCCTAAAGGTGAATAGTGCCACCCCTGGACCATAGAGCCTAGAGCCAGGCCTGAGAATTTGCCCAAAAAATCTAGCCTGCCCAGCCCTAAAACGGCCTAGGTCAAGCCCTAAAAGACAGGTTGGCTCAAAGTTGGCCCATTTTTTAGGGTCTGGCCAGGTTTTTAGGGCTGGACTAGTTCTGGCTCGGCCCCCAGCATTTTGAATTTCTAACTTTCCCACCCAACGGCTATATTCCTCCCTTTTTACAAAATTTCACTTTTACCCCTCCAACAGCTATATAACGGCTAGTTTGAGGAGTATTTTCGTCCAACAAATTTCTAACAATTTTTTATGCTTTTTTACACTTTTATCCCCCAACAGTTATATAACGGTTAGTTTGGAAGGTATTTTCGTCCAACAATTTTTAAGAACTCTTTTATGCTTTTTTACACTTTTACCCTCCTCAATAACTATAAACGACTAGTTTTAAGGGACATTTGATCTTTTGTGAACTTTGAAAAATCTATAAATTCATACCCTTTCTTTCATATTTTTCACATCAATCTTCTCACTCTTTTATCTAAAATTCTACGTTTCTACAAGCTTTGCTACCATTGTTATTTGTTACTAAGTACCAACCTTTCCAATTTTCAATTACAAGTATTAATTATTTACTACTCTTATTCCTTTGCATTTAGCTACTCTTACTAAATTCTACAAGCTTTGCTACCATTGTTATTTGTTACTAAGTACTAACTCTCTTCAATTTTTAATTATAATAATAATTTAATTATTTACTACTCTTATTCCTATACATTTAGTTACTCATTTTCATTCTTGTAAAAAAAATTTAGCGTCAAATATGTCTCGATTAAAATCACATAGCAAATGTGGATCACCAATCCAAGCACCACCACAACTATTCAATTTTCAAGATCTGCCAAGAATAAGTATAGATACCCAAGCGAATTGGGAGTTCAACCAAAACATTCCAGATCTTGAATATATGCCCTCACAAGATATCCCACATTATAGTCAATGACGCAACTCGGTTGGCGAAACTACTACTCTTGGACAGAAATTTTACCCGATGAGCGGTCATGATGGTGAAGGATCGAGTAATCCTTACGGTAGTCTGCCAGAAGTCCAAAAGACAAAAAGAAAGAAAGCAGAATGTTGGAATCATTTTGATGATATTATGGTTGACAGCGTTCGAAAAGCTCAATGTAAGTACTGTGGTAAATTATTTTTGTATGGTAGTGGTAATGGACATCTTCATAGGTATTACCCTTTGTGTGCACCTAAACAAGGCCATGTTGTATCTAGCCAAACACAGTTATTTTTTGAAGGTAAACTATTTATTTATAATCAGCAAGACCAAAGAGACGGTCTTGCTGAATTTATTATTCACGATGAACAACCTTTTAATTTTGCAGATAATATTAAGTACTCAAGATATATGAACACTTACGTGCAACCTTTGTATAAAAAAATTCATAGAAATACAATTAGATCTAATGCACTTAGACAGTATAATGCTACTAAAGCACGCTTGATTAATTATTTTGATAATTTTGATGCTAGAGTTAGTCTTACTTCTGATGATTGACAATATCCTTTTACTTTTGCCAGTTATGCTTGTGTGACGACCCATTGGATTGATTCTGATTAAACTATGAACAAGAGAATCATCGCTTTCAAGCTTGTCAGCATTTAATAATAGTTTGGATTCGAGAACACAACCATTTAAAGCTTTGTGTGTTCAATATAATTTGCCTCGTAGGTGACCACTTACAGATGTCGTTCATAGGTGGAACTCCACATATCATATATTTTTACATGTTTTGGTATACAAAGAATTGTATACGTATTTTTTACTAACCATGTTCCCAGAAGGCTTGCCAACTCCAACGGAATGGCAGATGGCTGCACACCTATCTGAATTTTTGAAGGTATTCTACACATCTACCAATTTATTGTCTGGTATGTACTATCCCACCTCCCCTATCGTTATAGTAGAAATTCTCAAAATGGATACAATATTAATGAAATGGAGATATGTAGGATCCGTTTAAGAAATAGTAAAAGAGATAGATAAAAAATTTAATAAATATTAGAAGAAATTGGCAACTATTTTTGCTGTAGGCACTTGTTTGGATCCTAGGTAAAAGTTGCATGGCATGATAGTCTCGATACAAGAGATATCAAGACATATGTGCTACTCGAACGTGGACATAATCAAACTTACAATGAAAGTGAGCACGATATTTGAGGATCTGTACAACCTATATCATAATTTCGCTGATGTGTGCGGGTGAGCTTCATTGTCGATTGGTGAAATATATATGCGCCATAGCAAGAAAACTACCAGAGAAAGGTACTTCTAGTTCGACTAGATTGTTTACTTTTTTCTCTTTTAATAAGATTGGTTTGTATGCCAATACTAATCATTATTCTGTTTTATCAATGGAAGAACATGTTAATTTTGATTTGTTAACTTTTTGAAAACAAAATGAAAAAAATTTATAAAACTTTAGACCAAATTATCCGGGATGTACTGCCAGTTCAAGCTTCCACGGTTGCTTCAGAGTCAGCATTTTCAGCGAACATGAGGGTGTTGGATTATAGGAGGAATGGTCTTAACCCTGAGTCACTCGAGTTATGTGTATGTTGAAAGGATTATCTTGATGCAAAATATCACGAGCAAGATAAATTGGTTGATGATAGGAAGAGCAATGATTCGGACGTCAAAACACTTCCGAATGATTAGATAATTTCCTTTTCTTTTTCTCAAGTTTTTAGTATAAATTATTTTCAAACAAATTAAGCGTGTCTAAAGTAAACAATGCACTTGAGAGAAATGGATTTTTTCCTCACTTTTTTTTGAAAAATGAATCCTATATATATATATATATATATATATCTATATCTATATCTATATCTATATCTATATATATAGGTAACTTCCAGCCGGTCCCAAGCCCAGATAAAATGAGGAGAGCCTATAAAAAAATCATATATTAATATTTTTGCAACACAAAACATGAATTAAAAAAAAAATCAGGCCGGGGCCCGGTCCTAGGTCCTGCCCCAATGTTAGGGTCTAAGGCTTGGGCTTGGAAAGGGCCTTGATATCCCAGCCTTGGGCCCAGCCAGGCCCAGTTCCCACGGCCCTAAGCTTGCTTGGCCCGGGCCGGCCAAAGCCCAGCCCATTGTCATCTCTAGTTGTCTATATTTAGGGTTAAGATTAGGGTTTAGGGTTTAAATAGGGTTTAGGTTTAAGGGTTAGGGTTTAATCAGGGTATAGGCTTTAATTAAGGTTAGGGTTTAGGGTTAAATTAAGGTTTAGGGTTGTACTTAGGGTTAGGTTGTATTAATTAGGGTCATGATTTAAGGTTTAATTAGGGATAAGATTTAGGGTTTAATTACAGTTTAAGGTTTTGTTTAAGGTTAGGATTGTACTAATGAGGGTTACGATTTAGGTTTAATTTCAGTTTATGGTTAGTGCTAGGGTAGTTAGGGTTTAATCAGGGCTTTGGGTGTATTCAGGATTTAGGGTTCAATTAGGGTTAGAATTTAGGATTTAATTACGGTTTAGGATTGTATTTAGGGTTAGGGTTGCATTTACCATTAGGGTTTAAGTAGGGTTTGTGGTTTCATCGATTATTATTTTTAAATATATTTTTAATAGTTTTAATTATTCATTTGAGGATTTAATTAATTTAAAATTATGTCCAGAGCTCGCGTCCGTCATTTTATAATTATGTCAAAGTTGTTATGGCCGGAAATAAAATGATTATTACCCACATCGATAATAAATTTAATAATGATTATAAGAAATACAATTCTAACATATCTTTTATTTCTAACAATCAGTACAATTCGAACATATTTTTAATACAATTCAGAAGTATTATAACTAATAAAATTTATTTCTAACACATTATAACCAGTTCAACACAATGTAATTCAAACAAATAAAACTTCTAAGGGCAAGGGGCGTGGGGGCGACAAGGGACATATGGGGATCGACGGTCTACCACCAGCGAGGAGGACGGTTGGCGTTAATGGAATGAAGAGAGAAGAAGAGAAAAGAAAGAATGACGCGGAGAAAGAAAAGGAGAAATAAGGTTTGCACATTAAACCACTTTTAGGGACGGATCTTGCCCTTTGCAAAGATTCGTCGCTAAAGTATTTTTTTTGACTTTTAACGATAAACCAATCCACTGATAAAAGTACATTTTTTTAAAATTTCTTTATATTTCACGATAGACTTTTAGCATTGGAAAGTAATCCATCACTAAAAGTATACAAAAATTGAAGAAAATACTTTTAACGACGGATTATTTTCTGTCGCTAAAAGTATTTCTAAAATTTGGATGAAAATTAAAATAGTGAAAAAATGTTTTAGCAACAGACTATCAGTCGGTAATTTACCGTCGCTAAAAATCTTTAGTGACAAATGATTTCGTCGGTAAATATGTTTAGCGACGAACTTTTAGCGATGGTGCAATCTGTCTTTAAAAGTTTGTCGCTAAAAAGTTGATTTTCTTGTAGTGGAAAATGTCTCTGAATAATCAAGACCAGTACCCTTGTATATCGCTTTGCGACAAGGCGAGCTTTTAGCTGATCAACAACCCCATCAGGGTGTAATTTCATTGCATAAGCCCAATGGCATCCAACAACAGAATTACCAAGAGCAAGAGAAAGTTGCTCCCAAGTACCATTATCTTGTAGAGCGAACATTTCTTCCTGCATTGACCATTCACTACAAGAAAAAAAGCTTTTAGCGATGGATTTTGACCTGTCGCTAAAAATCCGTCGCTAAAAGTAACTTTTAACGACGAATTTGGTGTCGGTAAAAATCTGTCGTTAAAGACCTTTGACGACGGAAAATTCCATCGGTAAAAGTCTTTAGCGATGGATTTTATCGACGGAATTTCCGTCGCTAAATGTGACTTTCATATTTTTCAATTTCTTTGTGTATTTTTCAGAATTATAGTTTTAATAACGGACTTTTAACGACAGGACAAAGATTTGTCGCTAAAAGATACAGTATTAAAAGAAAAAACCCTAATTCTTCTTCTTTCCAACGGCCGCATATCGATCTTCCCCCTCTTTTCTCTGTCTTTGTTTTTTTTTTCTCTCTCTCTCTCTCTCTCACCCACAATGACCAACTCCGCCACCAGCTATATGCCGCCTGCCTCCCACACCTCGCATGTCCTTCCTCCTTCGCTCAACAACAAACTCATGTCTACCCCAAAGCTAAGATCTCCTCCCACTGTCGTCGAGTCACCGCCGTATGAGTCACAGCGCGCTACACCTCACACTATCCACCACCAACAGCCCACTCTCTCAAGAACCGAACGACTTTCGACCCTCGTGACAACAACATCACTCCTTGGAAAGGAAATGCTACCAAAGGCGAAATCGGTATGCATCTCCTTTCGATCTCTTCCCCTCTCTATCCTCGTCTTCCTTAATTTCTCAAGGTTTCTTTAAAACTCGAGAATATTGTTTCATTTTCGATCGCATAATTTTGAATCCAGATTTTATTGAATTTGTCTCTACTGTTTAAACTAGGGTTTGTCTGTGGTCATAATTATTTAAATGGCGGGGAATTATTATTTCAATCAATTCACAGAATTTAATTTATGCCCCATGTTTATTGAATGTTTGATCTATCTATTGCTAAGTTAGGGTTTGAGAATATTGTTCCAGTTCTGGTTTCTTCATTGAATGTTTTATATGTCTATTTCCATTGAATGGAAGTATATTTTTAAACCGGATAGATTAGGGATTTAGGGCTAAATATTGTGTAAATCAAAAATAGCTAAAATCATCTCACAATCTTCATTATTCAAGTCAAGCTAGGTCAGTTCTTTAAGCTGCGAATGGTGAAATGTTCTAAGGAATCGCAAGGGAAGACTAACTGAAAGGCTAAAGGACTTGGTTAGGCTTAAGGCTCTAATAATTGCGCCTCTGCTGAATTCTCGCACCTATGTAAGGATGTTCTAAGGTCAGGATTCGAACCCAGGTGAGGGAAGACCGCTAACTGGAAAGGCTAAAGGACTTTTGCTTGTATAGAATTGCTCTAGAAAATAATGACTTAAGACTGCTTACTAAAAAGAAAATGTCCTTAAAGACTTGGTAGTTTTGCCCGAAGCATCCGCATACACATAGCCAAACTACTGTTAAGTGATTTTTGTCCTCTTGCATTGCAGCTTGTGACATTCATCTCACTCCAGTAAATTTTTCGCCAAGGATCAGTTCATTTTTGGAATTTCCGTTCGGAAACTTACACCAATTTTTTCTGCTAAAGAAGGTTAAAGAATATCCAAATTGAGCCTGCTTATTTCCTCTTTTTTCTTGATGGTTCAGAGCAGGCCAGTGAACAGCTTTCTTGTCTATATTATTATTGATCTGCATTTTACGTAGGAAAAACTACCTTAATAGAAACTAACATACAATGAAAGTTCCACTTAGTAAGAATTTGGCTGTCTTTGATGTTTAGTTAGGCAATTTGTGGTTGAAAAACCAGTTAAAACCTGAAGCAAATAAAGGAGGTCCAATGTTATATATGATTTTTGAATAGTAAATATATTTGTTTCATGACGGTCTTGTATTACTAAGAAAAAAAGTCATACGACGAACTCAATTTACACTTCAAACTGTACGAAATGCATTGGAGATGTTGTTTTGTTATTTTCTAATTGCTTACTTGGGGTGCATGATATTCTACTGATTCCATATTAGAATCTATGGACATGTCATAAATATATGTGAAGTTGGAAGAATACATATAGAATTGATAGTTTTTTTAGTTTCATTGTTTGACATGGGCAAGATGATATCAAGAATACATATAAAACTGTAGGTTTCAGTTACTTTTGTGATCATATTTTCCCGCTCTTTTTAGAAAGAAGAAAGTTGCACTCCTTCACCGTGTGTTGTTTAAGGTCCTCATTTTTAAAGTTGCATCGGTTAGAGATATTCATATGACTTATATGTTCAATCGACGAGGAGTACCTCTGCATTTATTAATGCATTTACTAATGATACTCTTTAGTTGACTTAGATTGAATATGAATATTATTTGTTGCAGAGGTTGAACAGTTTGATTCAGACAGAGATAATGTTATAAAAGAAATAGCTGAAATAAATGGAGCTCAGAGTTGCAATAAATTCTCCGCCGAAACTCAATGAGCATTCATTTTTTGACTAGTTGAGAATAAAACGTTATGTTCAATGCATTTGTTGTGTAGTTTCAGTAAAACTTGTTATTTTAATTTTGGGACTGGTACGATGTGATTTAAATCTATATTACTTGAAGTTTGGTAAATGAGGAATGCTAGTTTAAAGAATTAAATTGTTATTTGATTTGTTGATTAGGGTTATTGATTTTTAAAAAATAAAAGCCCATTTTTAACTTTTACACATAGATATTTAGCGACATAATTCTGTCGAGAAAAGTCTTTCTACAGATTGGTAAATATTTTAGAGATTGACTTTTATCAACGAAATTAATGTTGCTAAATACTTTTGTGATGGACTTTTGGCGACGGAATTCCGTCGCTAAAAGTTTTAAAAAAGTATTCCTGAGAATTTTTGAAATTAGGAAAAATATTAAAAATACCTTTAGCGATGAAATTTCCGTCGCAAAAAGTAATTACTTCCGTCGGTAAAAGTAAATTTTTTTCTGGCGGATCACTAAATTTTGTTGCTAATCTTTTAGCGACGACGTTTTCACAACGAACTTTTAGTGACAGACTATAGCGACGGACAGTCCATCGCTAAAAGTCTTTTCTGACGGAAAGTAGACTTTTAGCGACGGATAAGTCCGTCGCTAAAAGTGCCTTTTCTTGTAGTGATTCTAACCGGAACGGGCAAAGCCTGTGCAATAGAGTTACAAAGGGACACATAATGACAAGTAATTATAGGAACACAGACTTAGAAATAGGATGAGTGATACACGACTCTTACCTTTCCGGATAGCAATAAGAAGATCTCACTCATTCACTACGAGTGTATACCTGCAAATTAGGAAGAGATAGACAATTTAATGGTGAATTATCAGTCGAGGAAAGGCACACTAAGACTAGAAGCGGTAAACACGCATCAATATTAGTCATAAAGTGTGACTCAGTATAGTGGGCTCAAAAAAGAAAATTACAGCACAAACATAAATAACTTGTCACGTCCAGATGTAAGCTCGTGAACAAAGCACACACGTCCGAAGGCACATTATGGATAAGCATAAGGTGGATCATGTAAGGAAAGAATAGTGGGGTGCCTTTTATTTATGAGGGATAATGGCATGTGATTAATTAAATAAGATGGGGTTAGCATAGCATCACTAAAAAATAGTTTTGGAACATTCATGTGAAATACAAAAAAAACACAAAAAAATTTGATTTATTAAACAATCCTAATAGTATATTCCTTTTTTTGGTCAACAAATATTTCATTAATTAAAACATAGAAGTACAACCTACAAGAGTACAAACTAATGTTTCACCCTCGACATAGAGTACAAAAAGTACTAGAGAAAGAGCATAAACAACAACATATGCTTGACCCTAGAGCTTGAACTGGCCAACCTGACCTCGAAGGAAAGCAGAAATGATAAATATTATCAGTTTTGGATTATAAAATTCCAGTTCAAGTGGTAAAAGGGTGAAGGAGATGCCGTGGGGCATCAAATCCATGGGCTGCATAAAGTGACAGTTTATATTACTGCCGCAGTCAATATCGGAACCAAAGGAAGTGGAGTGGGTTCCCAAGGCTGGATCTGATTGATCTGAAGCTCGAAGGGAAACAACATCATAAATCCCCATTAGAAACGGACGTCTGGTGAACATGATGGATCTAGAAAAAACCTATCAGATTTGAGGGTAGGGAGTGAGAGGGAGTAATTGTGTGGCTAGGACTTTCGATCTGTGGGTGGTAGTAGAGATTGGAGGGTGGAGGAGGGTGGCGGCGGATGGAGGCAGAAATGGGGTGCCTAGTTAGGAGGAACAAAAATTGCAAAAGACAGGAGTAAAAGGAGACGGAGGAAGAAAAGTAGCATTGAGAGGGCCTCCCCTTCCAACCTCAGAGCAATGGGAGCTAGGGGGGAAGGGGCGGCAGTGGGGTCTATGGAGGAGAGGCTTTGGGAAGGGGCGGCAGCTGGGTCTATAGGGCGGCTAGCAGGGTGTTGGGAGGGTGCAGTTTTTCGTTTCCAATATTCGATCTTATATATTCCATATGCATGAGAAGATAACACGTTCATCAAAGGCTTAATATAGATGACAAGCACACAAGTTACACAAATCACGAACACATGTGTCAAGTAGAGTAAAACCGAAAAAGGATTGAAAGTGCAACAGTTATTTAAGGTCGAGGAGACTCCTAGAGAGCATTATATATAGTTCAAAATAATAAGATCTTCTTTGAATTTTTTGCACAGTACTAAATCACATATAAATTGCTAGATGTTCTCCTGTTTTGCATTCCTAATTTCCCTTTGGACTCTCACGGTTCAACTACTTTTTCCTGAAATATTCCAGACTTTTCTTCCAATCATTTGTTGAATTAAAGCTTTATTTTCCATTCCAGTTTCCTCTCAATCTTATTTATCTTTAATACTGAGCATTCTTTATATTATTCAAAAATTGAGTTTTTGAGACTCTCATATATTATTTGCAGATTGTTTTCATAAATCTTGATCATCCTTCCTATTCTTTTAACATGTAGGTTAAGATCTTCTTTGAATTTTATTAGCCTTTGATGGCCATTCTTTATTTTGTTTTTCAGAACGTGCTCCCAAGTAGTACACTTGGAGAAATTGAATAAGGTCCATGAAGATAAGAAAATTGTTGCGCTGCCATAAATTAGCTAAGAAATCAAAACGTTACATGCGAATCTTTTTAGAAGGGGAGAAAAAATGAAAGTCAACTTGTATTTTGCACGCAATGGTACTGGATAATCTGAAGGAAAATTAGATCGAGTAAAATACCAAGGTGAGTACAATCCTCTCATAAATGCCAATCTTAACTAGTCTGGTCAAACCTAATACGAAGTAGATAATTATAGTTAGTCTGCACATGGCTCATGATTCGGATTCAAGAATTTTCTAGTTATCTCAAAAAAATACAAATAAAATACAACAAATTTAATGTAAAAATATATCCCAAAAAAATATGCCTAGGTTAATTATCAAAATCACGTACAAAAAGCCGTTGAAAGGGCATGGTGGGGCGATAACGGTAGCGGCAACAATATTTTGGGGTGACCTGGCCATTGGCAACAGGTTTGTGGCGTGCAGTGGCCCACGGCATTCTAGAAACGGTGCAGCGGGCAACAGGGGTGCATGTGCCATAGAGGGGGTGAAGTGCGACCGGGGGGGGGGGGGGAGGGGGTGAGATGGTAATGATTTAGAGAGAGAGAGAGAGAGAGAGAGAGAGAGAGAGCAGCAGGAGAAATAAAAGAACCGGTTAGGGTTTGCATTTAACGGCCTTTAGCAATAGATTTCGACCGTCGCTAAAAGTCTGGCTAAAGGTCATTAAAATTTTTTAAACATCACCTATTGACTTATTCTATCAGTAAAGTCTATCACTAAAAATCATTCTAAAATTTTCCTTCAGGATAGAAATTCAGGAAAATGAAAAAAAAAACTCAAGAATCTTAATTAGTGACGTATTTTTCAGACAGAATATTCCGCTGAAAAAGTTCTTTAACAACGGACTTTTACTGATAGTCAAATCTCACTAAAAGTCGTTCTTAGCGACAGATTTCTGTAGCTAAAAGCCCGTCGCTAAAAACTATTTTTCTTGGAGTGTAAGGAAGGAAGACAACAGAGACGTGGAATTGGTAATTACACCCTTGTAACGGAAATAATTGCTTTCATTTTATGTTTTTTTAATCTTAGTTGTTAACTTTCACAAAATGAAATTCACTATCGCCTCATCTTTGTGCAGTTTTTCAACGAGTACTCGTAGAGAAAGAAGATGCACATTGCTGAATGTAAAATAAATGTCATTTTTTTAACCAAGTAACAAATAAAAGAATCATTTAGATCCGTCTACAATGGAAATTTTGTGCCAAATTTATGGCTTCTATGTGAATAGGATACTATCGTTTTTATACTTTTACCATATTTTGCAGGTGTATGACTGAAGGTTCATGAAAATAAAGGGATGAAATAATGGAAGGAATTATAGGGCAACATGTTTATATGTGAAAGAATGTCTATGCTTGGCCATGTTAAAAGTGTTTAGGTCTGATATGTAAATTAAATAGTACTCCCTTTGTTTATGTGATGTTATATCTAATCTTTCAACTTTTATCAAATGCCGCATAAAATAATATTTTATGAGCTATCCAATGAACGAGTCGCACATGTATCGTGTGTACGCACGATAGCTCTTATTACATCACGTTCTTCCTATCTGTAAATTTTTTGATGACCCGAGCCCGGCCCATAATGGGAATTTCACAACTAAATCTCTTAGAAGAACTCCAACGAACTCACCTAAAGAAATCCACCTTAGGGCTCTTGAAACAAGATAGTATTCTACACAAAAAGAAATCCAACATAGGTTTCTTGCATGTCTAGAATATTAACCTGTTTTGATTGCAATAATTAGATATTATCCCATTTCATTGATTTTTAACAAGGAATTTAACTAGGCTCGCTTGTCAAAACAATTAAAACTTTTGTATAAAAAAACTTTCTCTCTTTCTCTAATTAATTGATCGTGTTTGACCTGCATACTGTTTAGGATATGAGTCATATTTGTGGGGGGGGGGGGGGGGGGAGGGAAGAAAGTGTGCCAAGAGAGAGAAAATGAGTTGGTGGAATTTTAAATCTGGAGAGAGAAATATAACAAAAAAGTATAAGAAGGATAAACATGAAAAAAATAACTATGAAATCTTTCTCAATTTAGAAAGTGATCATTTTGTTCTACAACTGTTCAAAAAGAAAGTATGTTCAATTTTTTTGGGATAGATGGAGTAATTATTTTAGAAAATTTTGTTAGATTTTCACGTATATTTTACCAATTTGCCAACTAAGTAAGATTGTCAAATGATAAAGCTGTTAACAAGATTAATGAAAGTTTAAAATTCAATTTTTTGGGAATTTTAAACAGCCTGCCTTCAATTTTTTTACTACCATTATATTACCATTTCAGTTTCTTATTCTCTCAGCCGCTTATCTGTGTGTGTGTGTGTGTGTGTGTGAGAGAGAGAGAGAGAGAGAGAGAGAGAGAGAGAGAGAGAGAGAGAGAGTAGCATTCTGCCTGAATGTAACTACTGAATATTTCTCCAGATAATGGAATAGGGCACCAATGGTTGGTATTAAAATCCTTAATGGACTCCTAGACATTTGATTATTTTTCATATAACACATGGTTGCTGCCTTTTTTGCAATATGAAGTATTACAGAAATTCCGTTTGGATTCTAGAAGAGTCATATAAGGAGGAGACATGGGCTTTGTTGGGAGATCAACATATGAGTTGATACCATCAGCAAACAATATATAGTTGAAACAGTGGGAGTCTCCGATATGTTGGAACGGAGCTGTGCTCGGCACTGAACGGTGGTTGGTGAAAATGAAAGAGAACAGGGGGAGATTAAGGAGAACAAAGAGAATGAGAAACTAAAGTGGTACTCCGTAATGCAACAATGGTAAAATAGAAGGCGGGTTGTTTAAAATTTCCAAAAATTAAAATTTTAAACTCTCATTAACCATGGTAAACAGCTTCATCATTTTTACAATCTTGCTTACTTAGCAAATTGACAAAAATATAAGTAAAGATCAAACACCACCAAAGACGATGACGTGATATTCGACAATCACTGAATATTTTTTCAGTTTAAATAGAGTCTTATTTTTCTGAACAGTAAAATTGACGTCGATATGATGAATAACAACCACTTGTACTACTTGACGTTAATGTAAGTCACATGATATATATTTAACAAAAAATTTTAAGCGAAGCACTTTGTGGCTAGCATCGAGCCTCAAATCTAGTCTAGTCTAGTAAAGCTAAAAACTGGTTAACATTCCAAAATTAAGCTCTTCTTATAATAAGCATTTTGAACATTTTTCCTTCAAAACCTTACGTATGTAAAGGTAAGGAAGTCAGCAATTGTGACACCCTTAACTAGAAGGATCGATGAGCTGGATAAAATGCAGGCAGCGTTCTCAATTTACTACAAGGAATCTTGCTCCTAGCGTCAGCTTCCTCATGTCCTTTCTGAGAACCAATCTTCTTGGGCAATAGAATTGTCACTGCATAGGAAAGCTTTTCTTTCTTATTATCGAGTTCTCTGTCAACCCAAATTTGTTTTGTAACAACAGTGTATTTTAGCAAAGTTGTGGGAAGGAGTGTCATTTTGTTGGAAGGATTTTTAAATATATATTAATTAATATTAAAGCTTCGACCCGATCCCTTAAAAAATATTAAATCTCAGACCCGAGCTTTGCTTGGACTAAAAGACTAGTATTTACTCTCTCTGTATCACAAAAATTGATCATATTTCTTTTTAGGACCGTTGCAAAAAAATTGCTAACTTATCAAATTAAGAAGATTCTGTAAGTACTTTTACATATTTATTCTTTTAATATATTTTTTATTCTATTTATCTTTATACATTTAAATATCTATTAATTTATTTTCTCTCTCATAGCCCACTTTCTTATACTTTTTTTTTAATTTATTTTTCTCTCCACATTTAATACTGCACTGACCTTTTGACCCACTTTCTTCCGTTCTTCTCTCTCAAGAGTAAAATGAAAAATACAAAATATATCATTTAAAGTCTTAATTAGAGTGGAAAAAAGTTGATCTATATAAAAGTAATAAGAGGAAGCAGTTTCTTGCTACCATCCAAACTCAGACTTTTATAAACTAAATAAATATACTCGTTAACGTGCCAAACTCTCCTTATAAGTGTTCAATTCAATATATTTGCCTTCTGATATACCTCATATATAACTCTCAATAATTGGGGAATACCCGGCAATCCTAGTCGAACTGGGAGACCGATAATTATCTTATCAGAGATCGTGACGTGATCCTCAAGGATCCTAACGCGATCCTAATACATCTACCTACGGCCTAGTCTTACTAGGGCTCTTCTTCTTACCACTATATAAAGGGGTCTACCCCCCAGGTATGGGATAACGACACACATTCATGCTTTTTCAGAGTCATTATCATGTAACTACGCTCTGACTTAAGCATCGGAGAGTTCTACGCCGGGAACTCCACCCGGCGGTCACTCATTTTCTGTCTTACAGATCATCGGTCCAGGCTCGGGTTCCGCAACATACGCGGAGCATATTTTTAGCAACAACATTTTGGCGCCATCCGTGGGACCCGCCAGCCTAGCCGTTGGACCTCAAGAAATCAAAATACGTTTTATTGTTAGTAGGGCCACGGTGTCTGAACACTGCTCTTAATTCTGTGTTAAAAATATAGTTGCATTTTTATATGCTTTATTGTTTCAGAGGCTTTTTTTTAGTCACGTACTTTTTTCTTGTTGCAAGGGCTTAAACTGCGCCCACGAGCATCAACAGTTACGTATAATCATTTTGTAAAGTGAGGAACAAATTTACAGCACCCTACGACTAGAAGTCACGCCTAGGGTTTCTGCTGCAGAATCCTGCCGACTCAGCATTACCTATTGTCTCGTGATACTCGGTCACATAGTGACCTCGATCAGTGAATTAGAGCACTTCGCCAATAGCATCACTGATATGTCTGGTACAACTGCAAGCTCAAGCACATGCAGTAACAAATCAGATCTAGTTGCCTTTCAGTATATTGGTAAACTATGACAACTTCCTTAATGATCACCCAGTGGCATCCTGCTCATCCGGACTTTGCATCCTCTATATTGATCATCAGCGACATCTCGTTCAGACGGAATCCGCATCCTCTAATTTTATATGCTCGTCCAGCCGAGCCTATGAATTATGGTCTTCTATGTCTGTATGATGCATATAAGTCTTCTTGCGACCGAGCCCTACATATAGGCTGAAAAGCCATTTTTATATATCCACGCCTTCTCAAAGGCCGGGGGGCTTTTTATTTTATGAGATCATTCTTATACAGGCTTAATGCCTTGTGTCTTATCAGACAGGGAGGTTTGCCACAGCGACCATATTACAGGCTCCATGACCCACGCCTTCTTATTTGCACCGCGGCCATAATGACGAGAACTTCAAGTTTCGTCCAACCCCCGAGGGTACTTTCACGAGGTCCACCCTTCATTCGCCCTTGAGGGCGCATCAAACCCCCAAGGGTATTTACATGAGCTCTGTGCTCCATCAGCCCTCAAGGGCGCTTACCAGAACTCTACGTTCCACTAGCCCCCTAGGGCAGTCCCTCAAGGGACGAACACCCTCAAGGGACGAACACTCTCAAGGGTGACAGGATAAAGCTCAAGTTCTATCCGAATGGTTTAGCTTTAGTTCTGACCCATGAAACGGCAAAACCTAGTGGGAGTTCATCGTCCTACCCTGTTTTGTTAATTCGAAACCTGGCCGAGCGTGAATGCGAGGCTTCTTTGCCAGCCCTTAGCTGACGATAAGGGTTCGCATCAAAGTAAAATGCAAGCATGATGCGGTCAGCTCAAGATAAAGAACACACACTTACATAAAATAAACACCCTCCACAGGAGAGGTGACCCCTCAAGGGGACATTCAAACACTTAGCACATGTAACAACTTGCATGCACAACTCTGTGTCCTCTCTCTAGAAAGGATAACGTGGGGCACAGCCTCTATTGGATCCCGAGATCCCATGATTCATCTTTCGAAAGATGATTCCGAGTAGTCTACTTAGGCGACATTCGAAAGACCTAGCTCTCAAGAGCTAGAGTTCTAGCATCCTAGCCTACTCGGACAAAGTTCCAAGGCTTAAGCTCCCAAGAGCTTAGCTTCGAGCACATGGAGTAGAGAAATATTATTACCCCTACAAGCGGATGGAGAATCCCTTACAAATCTGACGTGTGTCTCTAGACACCAGGTATAAACTTCCTCAGCCAAACATTTTTGGCTAAGGAAGTGGGGGGCTTATGATATACCTCAAATATAACTCTCAATAATTGAGAAATACCCGGCAATCCTAGTCGAACTGGGAGACCGATAATTATCTTATCAGAGATCGTGACGTGATCTTCAAGGATCCTAACGCGATCCTAACATATCTAGCCTACAGCCCAGTCCTACTAGGGCTCTTCTTCCTACCACTATATAAAGGGGTCTACCCCCAGGTATGGGACAACGACACACATTCATGCTTTTTCAGAGTCATTATCATGTAGCTGTGCTCTGACTTAAGCATCGGAGAGTTCTCCGCTGGGAACCCCATCCGGCGGTCACTCGTTTTCTGTCTACAGGTCATCGGTCCAGGCTCTGGTTCCACAACATACGTGGAGCATATTTTTAGCAGCAACACCTTCAAAGCCTTGCACATGCAAAATCAAATAAAGAAAGCAGCAATTGTCTTGATTTTGCCTTCACAACCTCGCAAGTTTGCAGTCTTTTCCTCGCAAATTCCACGACTAGGGCTTAAACTTCTCTAGCTCCCCTCACTTCCCAGCTTTCACGCATCAAATGGTTAGACAACATACATTATGTGACCGCATATAGATCTGCAACTAAAGGAAACATCAAAGAATCGTAGAGAAATTCACAACATGAACTACTCCGCCCATGGTGGTTCCTCTAGTGTTTCAGGGCTCCGGTCTAGAGCATCTATCTGCAGAGTCCCTCTAGGAATGCGACGAGGGGCAGAAGATACCGGCAATCATGCGTACGACCCCAAAGTCATCTCTATCGGGCCATTTCATCATGGAAACCCGGCACTGAAGCTCATGGAGGAGCACAAGAACCATGTAGTATCTCGTAGCTTGGAGAATGGAGACGATTAATAGATCGTGGAGCAGCGAGGCCGACGTGAACCAAGATACTGTGATTACTATTGATACTTTGGCTCACGACATAGCGGAGTTAGAGCAAGAAACAAGAGATTGCTACTCCGAGGCCCCGAAGTCATCTCTATCGGGCCATTTCATCATGGAAACCCGGCACTGAAGCTCATGGAGGAGCACAAGAACCATGTAGTATCTCGTAGCTTGGAGAATGGAGACGATTAATAGATCGTGGAGCAGCGAGGCCGACGTGAACCAAGATACTGTGATTACTATTGATACTTTGGCTCACGACATAGCGGAGTTAGAGCAAGAAGCAAGAGATTGCTACTCCGAGGCCTTCAATATGCACAGCGAGAGATTCCGGCACATGATGGTCCTTGATGGTTTGTTCATCATCGGCGTTTTCCAATGTTTTAAACACAGCGATGCGGTAATCTCTCGTTATTTTCCTTCTAATGTTGATCTCAGTTTCTGGCTTAATTCCCATGTAAATTCTGGCAACCGTGAAACTTGTGCCCAGGCCCTTTTGCCAATGTACAAATTAATGACGAGCGGGAGAGGGTAAGAGTCACTTAGGAGGAGTACATTTTTAGAGACATTAACATCCTCCGCTTTACTTTGCGCCTTTATTTTCTCTAATAAATGTTCAGATGAAAACACCTCTCAACAGATCCCAAAGTATTAAACACAATTTTTGGTGGGAAACTGGCTGGATGAGCAATCTGTTTTATTAGATCATACGCTGACTTTCCATTATAAGTTCTTCGAACTAAAAGCATGCTGTACTTCAGGTTACGAGATGGGATCAATCAGAAGCTGATCTTATCTTCAGGTCGCCGTGGATTCTTCCTATGCTTATGCTAGATTTCATCAAACTTGAAAACCAGCTTCCCCTTTTCATACTGCAGAAGCTGTTTGATTTGACTCACTTCGGACACCAACCTTACTCATTTCCCTATCTTGCTCTCTTCTTCTATTCTTCTTTCAATCCTTCGATGCCTCAAAGTTGTTTGAGAAATCACGACACACGAGGCATATTGCATTTACTCCAGCTATTTCACTCCGTCTACAAGCCCACTCCAAACGGTCTTTCCAGGGACGAGAGGCGTTCCACCGGATCCATCAGAGGCATCCAGTTAGCGAATATCACGTTCATGAAAGGGGAGAGTAACCTGCTAGACATCAAGTACAACCGAAAAGGCAAAGCAATTCTGGAAATACTTCAACTGCTCATTGACTATTCAACTGGTCCGCTCTTGCGGAACTTAGTCGCACTCGTAGCGTGAAACCTTACTTCACATCCTACGTGATCTTTGTCGCTGAACTTGTCAACTCTCAGCAAGATGTTGAGATACTTCGTCGTGGGGACGTGATAGTTACTCTGATCGGCAACGAAGAGGAAATAGCAAGTCTGCTGAGTAACATACGCAAGGAGGTGATATTATTCGAGAGAGAGTGCTACCTCTCTTCGCTACGACATGACATTGGCGATTGAATGGGTAATGTGTGGTACCAGCTGCTTGGGAGACTGAAGCTCGTGGTCTTTGATCCTTTCGGGAAGTACGTGGCCATGATAATCACCATGGCAGCTTTCTACTTGGCCGCAACCCAGACCACTTTCACCTTTCTTACCTTCTTCAGACCTCGGCACGGACACTCGTAATTGTACCATGACTCTATCCTCCATTATTTCGGTGTTAACATTAACAATCTCTATGATTCTGCACATAATGCTTTTGTTTCAATGTCTTTTTGTTTATGTTTGTGAACGATCTGTTCAGTTATTCTATCGTTCTTATTCATCTTTCTGTCCAAGTCAAATATGTCTTTTGTGACGCATCCCCTTCAAAGAATTTCCAGGCTCGAGAACGTCTGAGAACAGCGTTGAGTCGTTATTTTATTTTATTGTTAAAAATTAATAAAGGAGAAATAAGAGAAAAGAAAACAACTTAAATGACTCCAAATTCCCAACTAAGGCTTCTAATAGTTGAAAACTGAGATTATGGGTCGGGGACTAAGTTATACGACGGAAGACTAAAGGCGCCCATTATATCCTAAGGGTGTTCATTATGTTTGTATGGTTCTTTTGGTCTTTAAAACATGTAATAAATGTATGCATAAAATAAACCTTAATATATCATAAATGTTGGTTTCAATCCAACGTCGAGGCCGAGTGGCCTACGTATCCGATCAGACAAACCAGAAAAGCACGTAGTTTTGACCGAACCCTACGGGAGGCGGCCTAAATCTCGAACTTTGACACGACTTCTTCTAGTTGAACAAAAACAAAACTTGAAACTCTTTTCGTAATTCAGATTATTGAGCGAGATATGGTCTCAGGGAAGGCAAATGATCTAGACTCTCCTAACCTAAACGAGGGAAGCAAAAGTTACCTCAAGATGGACTTGGACGACTCGGGATGGCGTTGGGACAGATCCACGATGCGATTAGACTAAGGATATGGGAATTATCTTCATAATTTTCGTTGAATTCTTGCTAGAAATTATTACACCAATTCTAGGGAAGAAAGGTGCAAAATTTTAAAAGAGAAAACCAGTCTCTCCACTTTGAAACCCAAATAATCAATTTATAATGGTATGGGTGTGAAAGAAAATGGTAAAGACACTACAAGAAATAAGGCTTTCGCGACGGGAATATCCATCGCTAAAAGTTTTAGCGACGGATATACCGTCGCTAAAAGTTCTTTATATAAAAGCCCGTTACTAAAAGTTTGGCGACGGAATTTTCAAATCCGTCGTCTAATATTGCACTTTTTGTGACGGATTTATTTATTAATTAGCGACAGAATATCCGTCGCTAATTATATTTTATGTATTTTAATTTATTTTCTGTTTTGTGAATTTAGCGACGAAATAAATTTTTAGCGACGGCATGTTTCGTCGCTAAATAAGAGTTTTGGCGACGGAATATTCCATCGCTAAAAAAAGTTGATAGAAGAAACACTTTTAGGACTGAATAAATTCGTCGCTAAAAGTTATTTTTTTTAAAATATATTTTTTATTTTTCTATTACCCAGACCTGTAATAAAAATTTCAATTCTCAACAACGCAAAATAATCAATACACAAACAAATATATACAATCAATTATAAAAAGATATTTATTATAAAAAATACTCATAATATACAAGCCGGGCGGGGGGAGGGGGGACAAGCTGGGACCCGGCACGAGAAGGGGCTCATCGGGGGTTGCCGAATTTCGAATCTGGATCCTGCTGATCTGGGGCCGGCTCGGCATGTCCAGCATCGGTACCCTGCTGATCTTGCTCCCTGATCATCCTCAACACCACCGTAGCAATGCGCTGGATCTCCTCATTGTCCAACGGATGCCGAGGAGCCGATGTCTGTGGAGGGGCAGCGGGGGGGGAGGGTGAGGACGATCCTATCATGGCACGAGCAGTCGTGCTAGGCAGGCCGCATTTGCAGCCTTTCGGCAATTGACGACCTCTGGGGCATCCAGCCATCGCTTTAACGCCCCAGTACTCGCACCCGTACTTGTGGACGCTGATGGCTGTCCTGACTCCCTAAGCTGTTCATACGAGGCCTGTAAAAACAGTGATTTAAAGATATGTTAGGGTATTAATTAACGCAATAGACATTGATGATAGAAAGAAAAAATTAACAACTTAATTAAACACATCAACTTACATCGATCCGCCGGGCAATATCCGAAACATAGTCTCCGGCCCGGCGTGCCTCGTCTTTGTCCTTCTTCCGCACGTGCGTCTGATTATACGTCAGAGCTACGACCTCATCCTCCTCCAGATCCGAGTTCTGGACCGCATTCATGTGTCAGACGATGTCGTGTGGCACCGACCCCCCCGTATGTGTCAGATCTTTGTTCTGTCTATTCTCGGCCCCGCTCTTACTCTTGGCGTCCTAGCCTGGATCCGCAACCCACCGATCTATCATCTCCCCCCTTACAGTCAGAAATATCTAATGTGGGAGATATGTCTTTATCTCCGTCATCGGGGCACCATCGGGCAGCATCTTTTTGCCCGGTCCCTTGCATCATGAAGCCATCGGCGGTAATTCTTGGTGATGTAAGGAAAGAAGGCCTACCGCCCTAGTGCCTGCTGATCAGCCGAGTCAAACGTGAGCCCCTCTTGCAAGGCATTCAATAACACAAATTAATTTAGAAAACAAACTCTAATTAAACAAATACTATTGCAGGAAAAAAAATACTTTAACGTACCAGCCACTCCTCCCATAGGGACTCCCTCGTAATGGCATCCCTGTCCTTCCAGTACAGGCATGGCTCAGTGAATCGGCCCTTCACAAGAACGCCGATCTTCGTCCTCTCCTGATTCTCTAGGATCCTACCAAAGAAGTAAATAAATAAATTAATACAGTTCAAATATAAATTAAGATTCCAAATGTACAAAATAAGGTATAATGTGATTTTTTTTACTTGCAGGCCCTCCTGGGTAAGCATAACTCTCTATTTACGCTGGGGGTCGATGCGTACCCCGCGTGTCGAGCCACGACCTTATCTAGATCCTACAAAATACAGACATTAATACATTTCAAATATACTTCAAATATAAATTAGCAAAAATGTACTAAATACCATTATCTACTATACCTGAGGTAGAACCCATGGAAAAAGGAGAATCAACGCGGGTGTGGGATGAATCTGCATCGGGCTGGGGCGACGGTTGGGGCTGGGGGGATGGCAAAGTCTGGGGCTGGGGTGATGGCTGGGGCCCCATCTGCTGTACGCGATCACTCTGTGCCTCGTCATCAGTGAGTAATGACGAGGTGGGACCCACCGGGGAGGAAGCAGCTCGGCATCCAGCCCGGCCACGAATAGCTCATATCCTATCCATATCTGACTTCGTATAGATAAATTGTAAAGGCACTAACACATTAAAAACAATAATTTGGCAGAAATCATCATCGGCACTATATATATGAACGGAGGTGCAAAAACACATCAATATGAACCAAGTTCTAGAATGTTACTACATTTTTCCGTGATGTTACAACATTACAAGTCAGTCATTTTCAGTTTGGGAATCATCTTCATCATCTTCCTCACTAGACTCGTCGTCCTCTTCATCTTCTAATTCATCCTCTTCATCAGTAGACTCAGTCACATCGTCTCCAACACTTTCTACGTCCATCATCTACAACTTTTTCTTCTACATGAAGTGTTGTTGGAAGAGGAAGATCGTCCTCCTCGTTGTTAACCTCAACAGGTAACGAGACAGGCGGTTGGTCGGCTTGAAAGGTGTCTACCTCACTGTCATATGTCACGGGCAATTCTTGGACTTGATAACTATATACCAATGAGATTTGGGATTGGCGACGTCCTCTGCGTAAAAGACTTGTGCAGCTTGACTAGCAAACATAAGGGGCTCGTCAGATGCAAGTCTTGACTTGACATTGACATCTACAATCCCTTGAGAAAAGTGCGTGGGTACAAGTGTGTGGGGTGTGTATAAGGTGTGCGGGTATATGTAGTGTGTATAATGTATGTGAAAAGTGCCTGAGTATGTGCGTATAGAGTATACACATAAGTGTGTTTGTGTCTACCTTTTTTAATGTGCACATGTATGTACCTAGTACTTGAGTATGTGTATTGTGTGTGAGTGGAGGAGGACACTCAACCGCGTGTGTGTATTTTGGATGAGGGTTAGCATGTGTGCGATAGGTGTGTTGGGTTAGCATGCGTATTTGTAAGTGAAAGAGACATCGAGAAAGAGAGGGGATGTGTAGTGGTGCGGGTTGTCACGAGGCTATGGTTATTTGTTAGTTGTTATATTGTTTAGTTTAAGAATAGCTCAAGAGAGATAGTCGGAAAGTTAGAAAAGTAGAATGCGGTTGGACGCATATGACGAGAATATGACTTCAAGAGCTTGTCGAAAAAAATGATACATTTTAAGTGGGTTATTTGAAAAAAGAGGAGATGAGCGGCTAGAGAATTGGCTCGTTCAAGAGGAGCATAGGATAACTTTGACAGTTCTTTAGTCAGATGTATCAGCGTGATCACCGCGCCGGATTTTTGGATCGAGAAAATGTGTGAGAGTCAAGTAAGTGATCTTTGATCCTTCTAGTATATTGTACACCACATATGTTATCTATTTTCTAGAGAAAGCACTATTTAGCAAAAACAATTGCTTTTAGTGACATTTATCAATTTTTTAAGTGAAAGAACTGTTTATCGAATATGAATCGCTTTTAGCAACAATTATTTCTCGTTAAAAGTCGGGCTGGCTTATAGGTGATTGTTATGTAATTTGGGATTGAAACGCTTAGTGCAAAGTGTGATTGGTTCTCTGATTAAGATGCTTTTGGACAAGAAATGTCTTGGAAAAAGATTGAAATGATGTAGGATGGTTTGATCATCCGTTGTTCAGTAGTTGTGTTTACGATAAACAAAAGGGTGCTTTTTTCTTATTCGGTTGTTGTGCCTCATATCTAACGGGAGAAAGTTAGATTTTGGGTACTTGTCACCTGGACGGAATGTTGACGCGCAGTACTGTTGCTCGTGGTCGCTCTACTTCCACAATGATTATCATCCCGAGATGGGATCTCGGATCTGTGTCAGTGGGACCAAACGCTGACTGTAGCATACCGTTTGAGTTGGTGTTGGATTGAAAGTTCTTTTTTATGATGATGTTATGGTGCTAAGTGATTTTTTGCCCTCAAAGTTGTTTTACTTTTACTTATCATGCTTTATTGATTAAATTTTCTGATACAAAACATTGTTTCTCGACAAAGTTGCTATTGTGGTTAATTGAGTATCTTCTGACATGGTATGGTTCAGCTAGTCAGATCACTGGTTCTTACTGAGCACATGTAAGCTCATCCTTTACTTAACACTTTAGGTTTAAGATTAAGGTGATGTCGACGACCGAGGGCTTGAAAATTTCAAGGAGAATGCTGTGGATTTAAAGGATTGTAGTTGTTGTAATTGGGATTATTGTATAATTGTCGATATATAAACTTTTGTAACAAATTCTAAAATTAAGGTTGTATTTGGATTTGTTAATACTTTAATTCCGCTGCAGTATGCATTGGTTTTAAGGAGTAAGGCCTAGCAGAACACTAGTGAGAGTCTAGTAGGCCTGCGGCCAGTCACAGACCTAGTTCACAAGCCCAGTTGTGGGTTCGGGTCATAACAGATATAACATAGTGATCAAGATCTCTCTCTCCCTTTTAAATTCCAATCATATTGGCCAAGGAATGTCTTCAAGTGCATCTTTCTCATTCTCATAGTGAACTTCTTCATCTTTAAGTTCACTGCAGTGCTCCCATCCACCATCATTGTCTAGATCTTCTTACGCAATTAAGGATTTTTCATCGGACACCCAATTGACTAGAACATCAATGTTATTGAGGCTAACATGGCCAAGTTCTCATTTGTTTGATTCATAGATCTATAAAATTAATTTACTATATAGCTAGATTAATGCCAAAGAATTTTGTACAAAATTGTACACATCCAAAATCTTATTTTCAATAGCAAAAAGATTGTTATAGTGTTACCTTTCTCAAAGCTTTAAGTTATAACGAACAAAAACAATATCATTGCTTCAAATATTACGCTTCTTGGAATGGTTAAACTCAAACACACTCCAATTTCATTTAGAACCAGTTGCGCTAGTACACTGACTATTTCAAACTTTTGCAAATGTGGAGCATTATTTCCAATTTTCTTCCACCATTAAACTATACAAGAAAAAACCTAATCATTCATTCTTCACAAGAAGCTATGACTTTGGGAAATTTAAGCAAAATCTATTAAGGTAAGAATGTATGGAAGACTTATTAAATATTTTGTAAGAATGTAATCACTGGATAAACTTTTGTAATATAACAAGAAGAATAGATAAATTTTTGTAATTCAACAAGAAGCATAAGTGGAACTAAGTCTAACCCAGATTTCATTGTACACTTTGGCGAACAACAATAGTTCTAACAAAGTCAATCATAGCTTGCTTGTACTTTTTGAGTTGTGAGTTGATCAAGTCTTGCATTTAAACATCAGGGATCAAAGCTGTAATGGTACTAAGTAAGCCTCTAGTAACCTCCTTTTGCTTCTTGAAAAATATGTTATAGTAAAATATTTCAAGATTAAGAAAACAATGGTTGCGTGAAGTGGTATAGAAAGCTGTTTACCCCCACATCGTGTCAATCATTTTAAGGACTATATGAAGGGCCAACAAACTCTTTCAAGTTTGATTTGATTGTAGCTTTTCGTCATCGATGGCTTCACACAAATACTGTTGGAATAGTTAGTGACAAAGCTAGTGTGGGTTTGTTGTCCCACATTGGAAAAGTAAGAAGGATGCAAAGCCTTTATAAGGCTCCACTCACCAAATCAATTAACTTTGGATGGTGGGAAGAATTGGAGGGAAATTTGAAAATTTCCTTGGTTTGACCTTGATTTGGGCTTGAAATATAACAATTTTTAATAATCAAAAGATGGGCACTTTGGTCTTGGTTGAAATTAATTAATATATTTTAATTAATTTTGTTTTATTTAGTAGCTAACTGCAATTAGCAGTTAATTGCAGTTAGTGCCCAAATAGTTGTCCCTTGATGTCAAGTGTTGTGTCCATTCAGATATTATTAATATCTAGAAATCCTTCAATTTCAATGATTACAAACACAATCTCCTAAAACTTGTTCTTGGGGAAATTCTGATTTTGCTGGTCAGAATTTCGTTTGGCTTTGTTATCCTGTTAGGAATCTGCCATTAACCCATCAGCAATTATAGTGAGGGCATATTTTCCCTAAGGACAGTGATTATTCACGATCAAAGCCTAATTGCGATTTCCAACAATCTTAAGGAAAATATCAACGATGGAGGCTAGTGGTACTGATTCTGTCTTCAATAAAATGTTCAATCCCGATGTGTTCAAACTGAAGCGTTTTGATGGCACAAATGTACCTGCTGGAAGCACAAGTTGATGTTCTTACTTACTGAATTAGGCAGTGCATATCTGTTGAGCGACCATCTGCCCAAAATTCCTGAACCATCTGATGAGGAGCCCGAAGCAGTGACTGCATCTCGCAAGAGCGTGAAGAAGATGAAGTTCGCTGTAGAGGGTTTATACTGAATTCGCTGTCTGATCGGTTGTATGATCTATTTCGACCGATGAAGTCCCTGCAAGAAATCTGGAAGGCCTTGGAAAATAAATATACATTTGAGAAACAAGGTACGGACATATTCCTTAGCATGAAGTTTTTTGAGTTTCAAATGTCCGATAAAAAGTCTTTTATGAATCAAGTGGATGAGTAATTGGTTCTAGTGTCTAGACTCAAGAATTTTAATATAGAAGTGTCTTAACAACTACAAGTGGCTGCTGTGATTGCAAAATTACCAACCACTTGGAATAAGTACAGAAAAAAGTTGCTGCACACTTCTGAAGAATTCACCATAGACCAACTCATTAAGTATGTTCAAAATGAAGAAGAGACTCATGTTCGCGAGTATAAATTTGCTTTTGAGTCTGAGACTAAGGTGAACTATATTGAGTCAGACACTCAGAAATTCGTAAAGACTGATTCTAAATCTGGTAATAAGAGAAAATTTGCTGAAGCCTCAAGTTCAGATTCTGCGAACAATAAGAAGAACAAGTCATGTTTTTTCTGTAACAAAAAAGGGCACTTTAAGAAGGAATGCAGGTTCTATAAAAAATTGAAATTGGAGGGAAGTGCAGGGCAAAAGAAGGCAAGCGTTGTGGAGGATTAATCTGCTTCTGCAGAAATTATTGCTATGGTTGCAGGTCTTAAAATTAGTATGATATCAAAATGCAATATGGAAACAATTGAAAAATCTGTAGATTGGTGGTACGATTTTGGTGCCTTGGTGCATTGTTGCAACAACAAAAATCTATTCAAAGATTATCTGTTGTGCTAGACCTGGCAAACGGGTATACCCGCCGGGTACAGGTAAACTCCGATCGGGTAAGGGTAAAAACGGGTCGGGTATATTTTACCCAGTTTTTCTCGGGTAGGAATTGTGAGAACCCGTACCCTACCCTTGCGGGTAGGGTATTACCCGCAGGTAGATAAATAATTTATTTGAATAAAAGATTTTAATCACCTGCTAATTAGACACTTTAACCTCCAACAATCAAATAATTCTTTGTTTATTT
The DNA here is from genome assembly GCA_033070095.1 of Escallonia herrerae. Taxonomy (NCBI): domain Eukaryota; kingdom Viridiplantae; phylum Streptophyta; class Magnoliopsida; order Escalloniales; family Escalloniaceae; genus Escallonia; species Escallonia herrerae. The sequence goes on along the minus strand of JAVXUP010002192.1, from coordinate 111,639 downwards.
ATTAGCATTCATTACACAAAATCTAAACAATCGAAGAAAAAACAATCAGAACATCTTTCCATCGCAAATAAAAAAAATCTGAACAATCTGAAAAAAAAAGAAAACATAATTTGCAAGATCTACTCAACCACCATCAAGATCTGCCCAACAAGATCTGCCCAACAAGATCTACCCAACATGATTTACAATCTGAAAAAAAGAAAACAACAATTTGCAAGATCTACCCAACAACCATCAAGATCTACCCAACCAGATCTACCAAACAACCACGAGGCGAGGAGTGACGATCGGCGATGGTGGCGACCTATCGGTCGTGATGGGGCACATCGGTGACCGACTATTGGTGAGGGGGCCACGGTGGTGGCCGATCTGTGGCGACGGGGCCAGGGGTGAATGACCTGTGGCGACGAGGTGACGGAGTGACCAACCGACCGGAGATGCGGTGGATCGAGATTGACCGACGCGGCGTAGTGGGTGGTCGTGGCTTTGGCAAATCTATGAGAAAGAGAGAGGGGATCTGTGAGGGAGACTTGAGAGGAAGGGCGGCGAAAATGAGAAGAGGAGAGAATGAGATGCTGTAACCTAAAACAGTCTTATATATAGGCATATAACCAGGTAAACCTGGGTACCCTGTAACCGACCCGAATTGACCTGGATTTTACGGGTCGGTTCAGGTACGGGTCTATTTTCAGCGGGTCTCCAAATTATATACCCGTACCTGGGTTTTTTGCCAGGGTACGGGTAGACCCGCAGGTCCGGATCAGTTTTTGCCAGGTCTATGCTGTGCCCACTCAGGTTCGTCGTGAGGTTGCAATAAAGGATGAGAAAGTCTTGATAGGAAATCATGACACAACCAAGGTTCTTGGAAAAGGGACTGTTGAACTGCAATTTACCTCTGGAAAGAAGCTGATTCTGATGAATGTATTCCATGTCCCGGATGTGAGGAAGAATCTGATTTCTGCAAATCTGTTGTGCAAGAAGGGCTTAAAGGCTGTTATAGAGGCATAAAAAGTTATTTTCTCTAAGAATGATGTATTTGTTGGACAAGGATTTTCTTGTGATGACATGTTTAAACTAAGTATTAATAAAGTGGATGTTTTTGTTTACTTGGTTGAGTCCTCTTTTGATTTATGGCATGCTCGTTTATCACATGTTAATTTTTAGTCAATCAAGTTTATGTCTAAACATAATTTGATTCCTTGTGTTAATAAAAATTCTGGAAAGTGTCAGATATATATACAAGCAAAAATGACTAAGAAACCTTTTCCAAAGAATGAAAGAATATCTGAATTGCTTGATCTTGTACACTCTGGTGTATGTGAATTGAATGGTCTATTAACTAGAGGTGGAAATAGATATTTCATTACTTTTATAGATGATCATTTTAGATTTACTAAAGTGTATTTGATGAAAAGAAAAGATCAAGCTTTTGACTTGTTTAAATGTTATAAAGCCTTAGCTGAAAATCAATTGGAAATGAAGATAAAAATCCTCCGTAGTGATCGAGGTGGTGAATACTTTCCAAATGAATTTTCTATTTTTTGTGAAGAAAATTGCTTAATACATCAAACAAGTGCACCTCATACCCCACAACGAAACGGCCTAGCTGAAAGGAAGAATAAGACATTGGTAAATATGGTTAACGTTATGCTTATGCATGCTAAACTACTGACTAATCTATGGGGAGAGGCATCATTAACAGCGTGTCATGTACATAACAGAATACCTTCAAAGAAGTTTAAGACTTCTCCATATGAAGTATGGTGATGAAGAGAACCTAACTTAAACTATTTGAGGGTATGGGGTTGTGTAGCCTATTATAGAGTTCCAGATCCTAAACGAACCAAATTAAGACCAAGAGCTCTTAAATGTGTCTTTGTGGGATATGTAGAAAACTCAAAAGCATATAGATCGTTGGATTTAGATTCTAATGTTATTGTAGAATCTAGAGACGTTGAATTCTTAGAAACAAGTTTTCTTGGTGATTCTAACGTCAATCCACAATCAAATAATGAACAGTCGAATCCTGCATTGATACGTGACACAAATATGAACTCTAGTTCTTCTTCAAGTAAGAAACGAAAAGGAATTGATCTTTCTATCGAACCTAGAAAAAGTCAGAGAGTTCGAAAAGAGAAGAATCTAGGTTCTGATTTTTTTATTTCTTCACAAGCAATAGTCTTTTTGGTTGAAGGGAGTAGAGATGAGGTTGTAAACAAAATACCTATTGTTCTACATTTGAAGGAGGATCCTAGAACTTATAGTGAAGCAATGGCTTCAAGAGATAGTGCTTTCTGGAAGGAAGCAATAAACGATGAAATGGATTCTCTTTTATCAAATGATACTTGGGTATTAGTTGATTTACCTCCTAGTGCTAAACACATTGGGTGCAAATGGTTGTTTAGACGAAAATTCAATACTAATAGATCTCTACAAACATTCAAAGCTAGACTAGTTGCAAAAGGTTTTAGGCAAAATGCAGGAGTCGATTATTTTGATACATTTACTCCCGTTGCAAGGATTACTTCTATATGAGTGCTGTTTGCATTAGCATCAATTTATAATTTATATGTTCATCAAATGGATGTGAAAACAGCATTTTTGAATCGCGAACTTGATGAAGAAGTATATATGGAGCAACATGAAGGGTTTGTGCTTCCTGGTAATGAAAAGAAAGTTTGCAAATTAGTTAAATCATTATACGGAATAAAGCAAGCTCTTAAACAGTGGCATGAGAAATTTGATAGTGTGATTTTATCACACGGTTTTAATTATAATGGATCTAATAAATGCATATATTCCAAATTCACAAAGGATTATGGTGTGATAGTATGTCTATATGTTGATGACATGCTCATCATAGGAACCAATATGAACTGGGTGAATGATACTAAGAAGTATCTAACTTCTTAATTTAAAATGAAGGACATTGGAAAAGTTGATACTATCTTAGGAATCAAAGTTAAGAAACATAGTGGGGGTTTTGCCTTATGTCAATCCCATTATGTTGATAAGATTCTTTCCAAATTTAATCATTTAGGGATTAAAGAATTTCATACTCCGTTCGATGTCTCTAACAAGTTGGTGGAGAATTTGGGAAGATCAGTAAGTCAATTAGACTATGCTAGTGCAATTGGTAGTTTGATATACGCTATGCATTGCACTAGACTTGATATTGCTTTTGCAGTTTGTAAGCTTTCGAGATATACGCACAATCCTAGCATCGACCATTGGGGAGCTATTGGAAGAGTTCTCGGTTATCTTAAAAGAACTAAGTTCTTTACCTTGTTTTATAACAAGTTTCCTGCAGTGCTAGAAGGTAACAGTGATGCTAGTTGGATAACTAGTGTCAATGATAATAAGTCAACGTCTGGTTGGATTTTCACTTTAGGTGGATGAGCTATCTCATGGGCTTCTAAGAAACAGACGTGTATCACTCATTCCATAATGGAATCTGAGTTTGTAGCTTTGGCAGCAGCAGGCAAAGGGGCCGAATTATGGCTGAGAAATTTGTTGCTAAATATAGAGTCGTGGCCACAACCGATGCCAGCAATCTCTTTGCACTCCGATAGTGAAGCTACAATGTCTAGAGCATTTAGCAAGATATATAATGGCAAGTCTAGACATATTGCTTTGAGACATGAGTATGTTAGACAACTAATTGTTGATGGTATAATCACATTTGTCTACATACGATCGAAAAATAATCTTGCTGACCCATTAACTAAAGGTCTCTCGAGGGATATGATAAAAGGCATTGCGAGTGCAATGGGTCTAAAACAGTTTTAGTTTGTCACTAGTAATTGGAACCTTACCTTTATTATTACAATGAAAATTTAAAGGTTTAAAAGGTAACAACAAATTATAATTTGTGACAGTTAACAAGCACTAGGGTCGAGATAGTGCTTAAGAAAAAGGAGGCTGAGTATTTAATATTCTTAATGAAGTATCGAGTTCGAAATAAGAAAAAGAAAGTCCAGTTTGAGACTTTATTTAGACTTCACCTATGTAAACACAAGGAGTGGTGCCGCTTCTATCAAAGTTTGGAACATAAAACTTTGTAAGTGTTTATGAAATCAGGGGGTAGCACAAGGCCATAACATGGTGCTAAAGCTCACGGGGAACATGTTAAAGAAGTGGTAAGATTTGTGTGTATGATATTTCCGGTCTTGTCAGTACTGGAATTATGGTTAAATAGATTATAGCTAAACATTAATTTCGACAAGATTTTGAAATATTTATACTAATAGGAGGTTTAAGTCTAAAGATACCTTCTATATGCATAAATCTTTTCATGTTTCTGATTCTCTTGTCACTAACTAAGTGGGGGATTGTTGGAATAGTTAGTGACAATGCTAGTGGGGGTTTGTTGTCCTACATTGGAAAAGTAAGAAGGATGCAAAACCTTTATAAGGCTCCACTCACCAAATCAATTAACTTTGGATGGGGGGAAGAATTGTAGGAAAATTTGAAAATTTTCTTGGTTTGACCTTGATTTGGACTTGAAATATAACAATATTTAATGGTCAAAAGATGAGCATTTGGGTCTTGGTTGAAATTAATTAATATATTTAATTAATTTCATTTTATTTAGCAGTTAACTGCAGTTAGCAGTTAATTGTAGTCAGTGCCCAATTAGTTATGTCCCTTGATGTCAAGTGTTGTGTCCATTCAGATATTATTAATATATGAAAATCCTTCAATTTCAATGATCAGAAACACAATCTCCTCAAACGTGTTCTTGAGAAAATTCTGATTTTGCTGGTCAGAATTTCGTTTGGTTTTGTTATCTTATTAGGAATCTGCCATTAACCCAGCAGCAATTATAGTGGGGACATATTTTCCTTAGGGACAATAATTATTTACGATCAAAGCCTAATTGCGATTTCCAACAAAAACCCATATAATGCTTCTCGTCACCATCTGTGAGATGAAGAACCCTCGCCAAAGGTTCAAAAAGCTTGACATCATCCGGACATTGAGAAATCCCTGTCTTCTAACACCAGTTTTGCAGCTTCCTTCCAAATGAAAGTTTTGGCAAGCTTAGCACTAAGCTACTTGTTATACGTGAACATTTTTCTAACCTCTTTCTTAAACTTGAGCAAGCATAGAAGACTTAAGAAAGTTGTAAATCTATTTTTTTTCTTGGATGATAGTACAATTCTCTACCGTTAGTCAACTCTTTTATCATCGTACTTACAACGAATCCATGTTTGTAGATAAACTTTGTGGTGTTTTTGGCTTTTACAATGGTAGTATCTACTAGTGGGAAGTGTCCATTGTCAACCAAGTAATCTAACATCAGGTTTATGCAATTAATTAGTTGCACGTGGAGCTCAAAAAAATCCACACTCCATTTGTGACTTTTCCAGCTGCTTTATAAGTATCAATCAATAATAAATTAACCAATATATTGGCCTACTAGCTAAACAACATCATTGCAGTCTAGGGTATCAGCATCCATAGTAAAGCCAGATACCGTAATTAACTTAAAAAACGTAGGAGCCTTAAGACAATACATTAAAATTTTAATAACCGGCTCTTGTCTATACTGGACACACATCAAACAAAACTGTATAGCCATATATCTCCCATATTGGCCTAAAGTCATCCAAGTATGTAGTGATCTTATCAACTAAAGTACACAACATGTTTCCCTTAAATCATGAAAAGAGGGTATTTTAAATCCTGATCCAACAGTTAATGCAGCATCAAGCATTGGTTGGTAATTTTTCGATTGACTCCGGTTAAAAGGTGCATTAGCATTGTACCACTACCCTTAGCATTATTAATAATTAATTTAGTTGCCATTGCACTTTTTTATGGAAGGTTAAACCCGGAAGTTGGTCTTACAGAAACAAAGACTGATATGTTTTCTTTTGTTTGCTACCACAACTTCCCTTCGTTTCTTTTTTCCATCATTACCAACGGAAGGAGACGACACAACAATACCTTCATTGTCATCATATACACGACACGATCACAATAGCCAATATTCACATTCAACTTTTCTTCCTTTTTCTTTTTAATACCCTTCAACAATTGTTTCATTTGTCATCTCACGTGGAAGCTTCTTTGCAAGCTTCAACTTGTCTAGTAATCTTGGTGCATCTTTAATCAAGTGGTTCCTTTGCCTTTAAGGTGTGTGTTATAGTGAATGCAGATGGTATTGTTTCCTTTCCCAACAACCAATTTATCATGAAGCCCGTGCAGGATCATTTCATCGTGCCAGAGCCCAAGCAATAGATGAAGAATTATGCGTCATATTCTGGTTACAGTATTAATTGAGCTAATCAGTGGTCAAACAAATCACACCTGAAAAATGGTTTTAGCTTTTTCGGTGCATGTTCAATTCAAATTATTTACTATCGCCTTGGCTCAAACAAAAACATTTAACTTCTGAAATGTTCAGCTCATCTATTGAGCTCAAGCATAAAACTAAATTCAGAAAAAAGATTGATCTAATCAGTAATGAATAAAAAAACTTGATTCTGAATATGCACCGATTAGCTTAGACTTCGAGTAATTTATGCTGTTGTTCACTGAACATGCATTTATTAGCTCAAGAAATGAGCAATTGAAGAAATGTTCAAAAGAAAATGTTTCTCTAAAGCTTTTTCTCTAATCTCTGTTTGGAAATGGGTTCGTGTGTGTGTGAAGCAACACATACATATACATATCAATTGATATAGCTCAAGAAGCAGTTCTTCTTTCAAACCTAACTAAGGGCCGCTCAACGTTCACTTCCTCTCCTTACGACTAAGTGTAGAGTCGTTTGTTTGGTGCTGAATCACATTTCTAAGAATGGGTTCAATGAAATCATTCCTTGTGCATCTTCTAGGATGGATGTTTTCAAAAGTGGCTCACGAATCTCTCCAAGTCAGAATTCCCGCAAAGACCAAGAAGTATATCTATCCATTCTTCGCACAAAGAAATTAGGCTGTTCTTGCTTACTTTTAGGCCTTTAGCGAGTTGAGCTGATCTAGTTTCATCATCTTTCTCGTTCACTCGAGGGAAGTGGTTTTGGGGGGATGGGGGGTTGATTTGGAATTTGGATGAAGAGACTTAGTAGGAACGGCTCTTAAGGAGGAAGTGGTTGACTGCCCTAATCTTGCCCATATAAATAAGATTGGAAAATTTTAGAACTTGGAAAAAGCTGCTGCTTAGTGCTTATAGAGACTTTTGATCGACTTAATGGAACTTAGAGTGTGTTTGGAACCATGAAATTGATGAGATTTCATTTCAAACACTTAAATTTTGTTGTTTGGAACATTAAAAAAAGGAATTGGAATTGAATTTCATGAAATTTAACTGGATTTGTTTCTATAGTGTGAAATCTAATAAAAAATTGTCAAATTTGGTGGGATTTGGAGTTACTTGAATTAAAAGTAATTATTTACGGATCTTATCATTTTATGGATCTTTCTAACAATTAATCCTCCACCACGTCTTCAATGCCGCTACCGCCACACCACATTTACTACCACCACCATTACCGCAATCGCCGTTACCACTACTGCCACCACCATCACCATTACTGTCACCACCATCACTACCACCACGGTCACCATTACTGCCACCACCACCACCATTTCCGTTGCCACTGCTATTGTACCTCCACCGCTGCCGTTGCCACCAACACCGCCATTACCACTATCACCACCGCTGTCGCTGCCAATACTGCCACCACCACCACTATCGCCAGCACTACCACCGCCGCCGCCATCGCCGCCACTACTACCCTCACCATCGCCACCGCTACTGCCACCAATGTCACCGCTGCTGCCACACCAATTTTACTACTACCACTACCGCCACCACTACCGCCACCATGTTGCCACCACTACCACAACACCACTGTTCCCGTAATAGCCACTACTACTGCCGCAACTGCAGTCGTCACCACCAACACCACCACCACTTTTACTACCACTATCGCCACCACTACCGCGACCACTACTGCCACTACTATTGCCGCGACCACTACCACTACTATCACCATCGCTGTCGCCGTTGCTACCACCCCACCACTCGCACCACCATCACCACCATATGCTGGCACAAGCATAGTTGAAACCATTTACTGTAGTTCATATTTCATTATAAGTCAAGGATATAATTGTCTAAAAATTTATTACCTTTCGATTTCTTTTGTTCTCCAAAATAAAAATAGGAATTCTGTAATTTGAATTCCCTTCCGTTCCAAACAAAAAAAGTGAATTGAATTCCAAATCCAAATCCGAATTTGAAATTCAAATCCTAAAAGAATTGATTCCAAATGGACTCTTAGGGTTTTTAATTTTCTAGTCTTTATATGGTCCTATTACTAAAGTGCCGAACAAAGTATAAATTTGACTCTTTTTAGGATCCCGGTAGAAATAGACAATCTAGCACAGTATTGAGGTCTCAGCCTGTACAACCAATGTGGAGTAATATTTTGACTGACAGAAAGCATAAAGGGTTATCGTACCGGTAGAAAGCAAATATGGTATGTACCGACTAGTGTTTTCAAATACTGGGTGTAGTATGTAGTATGAATAATGCACTTTCGGTATGAAGCGCGTATATAAATTTGACCTGCATTTCTTGTTTATTTAAATAGGGGAAGTCCTTGGTTTTTAGTTTCCAAGGTGATGAGTAAGAAATATAATTCATTTGTTAATCCCAGTACTTTATTGAATAGTCTTTATATTCTTACTTTATTATTGATTCACTGCAAAATGTTGATATAGACAAATGGTCAAAGAAGAATTTTTTTCATTCACCATATCAAACTTATTTATGGCATTTGCGTTTAAATTATATTAATCTAAACATGATTGAAAGACTAGCAAAGGATGTATCTTTCAGTTTCTTAGAGGTAGAAGACTATCATGTGTGTGAATCTCGTAGAGGGTAAAATGACCAAGAGCCCTTTTGATCCAATAGAGAAATAGAGGCATAGAAAAATAAAAATTCGTACACGCTAATGAATGGCACATAAACTGTTAAACTAGAAGACAATATGAGTATTTCATAGCATTCACCAATGATTACTGAAGATTTGGTTATGACTATCTAATGGATCATAAGTCCGAGGCCTTTGGGAAATTCAGAGAGTTTCGGGTGAAAGTTGAAAAGCAAACATGAAAGTAAATAAATACATTTTGATTTAATCAAGGTGGTAAATACTTTCTCACTAGATTTTTCACCTGTCCGAAAAGGGGATACTATCACAACCGTTTGCACTAGGGACTCCCCAGCAAAATGGCAGCAGGAAGAAATACTCTTTTTCACATGGTCAGCTCTATGCTAAGCTATACTACTCTAGGTACCCATAACTGTAATTGGATATGCTCTATCGTTGGAAATGTACTTTTGGAATAATGTTCAATCAAAATCAATGCCTTAGACATCGATCAAATTACGGTCATGACTATGCTAGGTGAACCTGTGACAGCAAATAAGGTGAAAAAAGCAATGTTTACACTCAAACCTAACAAGGCATCAGGGCCTGATGGATACACAACTGAGTTCTTTAAGACAAATTGGGAGGTGGCGGGTAGCAGAGTAACTGAAGCAATTTTAGAAATTTTCAAAAGAAAGAAGGGAGTAAAGTTCCTTAACAATATAGTTCTAACTGTGGTTCCCAAGACATCTACTCCAAACACTATGAAGGACTTTAGACTCATTGATTGCTGCAATGTGGTCTATAAGTGTATCTCAAAGATATTGTGTGCTAAAATCAAAAGGGTCCTACCTGCCTTAGTGAGCTTGAACCAATCTACTTTTGTGGCTAATAGGCAGATAACTGATAATATCTTGCTAATGCAAGAATTAGTAAATAATTATCATAAAGAGAGGGGGTGTACCAAGATGTGTAATGAAGGTGGACCTGCAAAAACTTTATGATTCTGTGGGATGAGACTTTCTAAATGTGTTAGAACAGCTAGATTTTCAATAAATCTCAATAGTAATGTGGATGGGTTTTTTGCAAGTGCAAGGGGTTTAAAACAAGAAGATCCTAGCTCTCCTTATCTTTTTCTTTTGGTTATGGAGGCTTTCTCTGGCATCATGGCTGTATATGCTCAACAACCAACTTATATGTATCACCCAAAATGCAAGGAGCTACAAATACACCACTTGTGTTTTGCATATGACCTATTCCTGATGGCTAAAGCTGATGATCATGGCACTTTGGTATTGATCAAACAAGCATTAGAAGAGGTCAAGCTATTATGTGGTCTTTCACCCAATTTGACAAAGAGCTCTATCTTTTTAGCAGGAGTGGGTACACAAATAGCTACAACTTTGGCAGAGATATTGGGATTTCCTATTGGGAAATTCCCAGTCACCTATTTAGGAGTGCCACTGATCTCAACAAAGCTAAACTATAAGGACTGCTCAGTACTTGTGGAGAAGATAACTGAAAGAATCTTTAGCTAGACAGCAAAGACATTGTCATATGCAGGAAGAGTTTAGTTGGCAATATTTGTGTTATGCAGCATGCAAGTCTACTGGTGCTCCATCTTCATATTACCAAAAAGAATAATTAAGTTGATTGAGCAAAAAGTCAGAGCTTTTATCTGGCTTGGTAAAGATACATAATGCAGTGGAGCCAAAGTTGTCTCGAAGGATGTGTGTTTGCCTAAGAAGGAAGGATGATTAGGTATCAAAAGGCTATAATAATGGAACAAAGCAACTATATGCAAGCATCTATGGGATTTAGCTCACAAGAAAGATTCTTTATGGGTAAAATGGTATCACATGTACATAATCAAAGAGCAACATTTGTGGACATTTAAGCCTCCTACAGTGATCTCTTGGACATGGTGTAAATTGATAAAAATAAGAGAAAAAAGAAGTAAGCTCACCCTGTATAGGGGGGGGGGGATGGAAGAAGTACTTGGTTATGGAGGGGTAGATGGCTGAATGAGCAATCTTTGATTGAGCAATTTGGACAGAGTGCTATATATGACTCTGGACTGCAGAGTAATGCCAAAGTGAATGAAATTACCCAAAATGGTAATTTGCAGCCTTTGATTAACAGATCAAGGGAGTAAAGGATCATCAACTCCTTATTGTGTTCTTTTCCAAGTCCCAATACAAGTGCTTCTGATCAAATTACATGGAGATTGAATACAAATGGATTCTTTACAATCAAATCAGCTTGGGAAGAATTAAGGACTCATGGTAATTATGATCCTTTATGGAAACTTATTTGGTTTACAGCGCATATACCTAAATGCTCAATAATACTATGGATTACATGTAAAGGAGGCTTGAGGAGAAGAGAGAAGCTGAAAATGTAACAACCCGATACTTTTTCGGAGTTATTTAAAGTTTTTAGCAGCAAATAAAATTTTCTTAGAGCCGATATTTTTCTAACAACTTTTAGCAGCAAATTAAATGTTTAGTTATTAGCGTGACCAAAATTTTATGGGTAAACTTTTAGCGACAAAATTCTTACTTAGTGTCGATATATTTTTTTAGTGACGAAACTTTAGTTAGCACCGATATATTTTTGTTTGGAACTTTAGAGACGAATTTTTCTTTCAGTTAGCATTGATATTTTTATTTAGCAACTTCTGGTGACACTTAGTAGAGCGGGTTATCTAACAAACCCATTAATTTCTTTTGGTACACTAATCTTTCATAAATAATTACTTGGAGCTTTTGGCGATCAAAAAGAAGAAAAAGAAAATTCAGGTAACGTTTAAACTAACTAACAAAACTTATGGGAGTTTTTGGTAGTTTGTCTTTTAGGGTTTTATATATAACCTTGCATAGTCTATGGTAGCCGTCCTAGGCTTCCCTTCTTCTCGGCAGACCCTCCTTGACACAGAGAGAGAGAGGGAGAGGGAGGAAAAAAGAAGGAGATGAAGAAGGATTCTCCGGCGAAATTTTTTGGTAAGGTTTCTAGCTTTTTCTCCTTAGTTTTTTTTTCAATTATTATAGGACTTAGGGGGGCTGTGAAAGGGGGGAGATCAGTGTGTCTACAGTATGTTTTGTGGGCATTTTGCAATGAGAAATTGTGGATGCCACGGCTGCCATGAGGACAGCCATGGATACGTATATGTATGAGATTTGTGGGTGTGTTTTTGTGTCTTATGTAATACCGTGAGTGTATTAGTGTGGATTAGTGCGTGTATGCATCAAGGGAGAGTAGCCGTGAGAGTTTTGAGGGTATGTATGCCGGCGCAACCATGATTTCGGCAAGTGGAGCGTTGTGAGAACAGCCAAGGAGCTGCCGTGAAATGAATTCTCTGTGGTTTTTGTTACTGCCGTGAAGTGGGTATTGCGTGTCACTTGTGTGTGTTGCGTGATGTGTGTAAAACAGGGTGTACGTGATTCATGAGTTTGTATACATGTTTCAGCAAGGTGTTAGAGTAAGCCTTTCTTTGGTGGGCTTAAAGAATGGGTCTTTGCCACATTGACAAAGGAGATGGAGATTTGGAGGGAATTGTTCATTCTAAAATAAGCAATCTAATGATGAGGAAGCACTAGGAAATGGAAGGAATCCCATGCACTGATATGTTTCACTACAAAGGCTATTCTTAAGAATTTCTTGGGCTCTCCTTTTTCAGTGAAAGACAAGTCTTAAAGTAGTGTTATTTTTAAGTTGGTTTATAGTTGTTTGGGGTTAAAACAGGAGCAGTAAATTGGGTGCCACATCCTTGTATCCGTCCCAAATCTGATAGAGTGTTGCAGACTCTTTTTTTATCATTAAAAGAGAAGTGCTCAAAATTCTTCTCTTGTGGTGTACAATAATAGCTATAAGTTACACGGCAAATATGGTTAGTGCTGTGAGGGAGTATGTACTTGTATGAGTGCAAGTGTGTGTTTTCGTGTGAGCCTGTGTGTGCACAATGGAGGGTGTTTGGTGAAATCTAGGTTTGTGAGTGTGAAGGAGCAGAAGGTGTTTTCTGAATGTGCTGAGGGAGTATGGTTAGTGCTGTGAGGGAGTGCTGTGAGGGAGTATGGTTAGTGCTGTACACGGCAAATATGGTTAGTGCTGTGAGGGAGTATGTACTTGTATGAGTGCAAGTGTGTGTTTTCGTGTGAGCATGTGTGCGCACAATGGAGGGTGTTTGGTGAAATCTGGGTTAGTGAGTGTGAAGGAGCAGAAGGTGTTTTCTGAATGTGCTGAGGTGCAAATGGCTGGGTGTTTGGGTGGTGAAATAAGTGAAGTGCAAGAGGTGAAGAAAATATGGCGTACTGCGTTTTGTGCGTGAATGTGTGTACTTGGTGTGGCCGTGGAGTGATGCAGTTTTTGAGAGAACTTGATATGCAGAGAGAGAGAGAGAGAGAGAGAGAGAGAGAGAGAGAGAGAGAGCAGTATGTTACGGGTGTGCTAAAGTGTATGAATTTCATGTGTTTTCGTATGTCTGTAAGGGCGTGTGTGAGCATAGAGTGTCTAAGGAGTGAGTGTAGTTCAGATGATGGAGAAGGAGGTGAAAATAAAGCTGCGTGAACAGTAACCACGAGCTGGTGAGTGTGTTTTGGTTTGGAGAGAAAGTAAAGAGAAGAAGAAGAGTACCGAGCGTGTAAATTTTGTTAGCGCTAAGTGCGACACTTGCGTAAACTAGTGCACGATTATTGTTAGCAAGTGAAACATTACAGTATGACACGTTAGACTAGATTAGAATTGCTGGCAGAAATTTATAATTTTCTGATATCGTATGTGTTTATAATAAATTCTGCAATTTCAGAATTATAAAAAATCTTTTGGAGCCCTTAAACCCTGCAAATGTTTTGTGAAAAATTATAGTAATGTTTTTATAGTATAATAAAGACTTAGTAAAAGTTTATGGTTTCCATATCGCATTATTTTTAGCAAAATAAATATTTGAAAAATAGTTTTAATGATTTTAATTTCTGATTTAAATTTATATAATTTTTATACATATTTTAAAGCTATTACAAAAACTATGGAACTTAGTTTGCAGTTGGAAGTAATTTTGGAAATGTATGGGTTTTTATTGCATTTAAAGGAATTATTTAAATTCAAAAATATTCAAAAATTCAGAAAATTCATATTTTGACTTATTATAATGTTTTAAGCTATAAAAGTGTTTTATTTTAATTTATAATAAATTTAGAATACTGTTACGCATTAAAAAGAGTATCGGGTTCTCGGTTAGGTTGACCGCGAGCGAGGCGGGTTTTGAGCTGAGCGATTTCGAGGTTAGAAGTGAGCACGTGGAGGTATATGATATTAGGGTTTCTAGTATATTAGACATAAATTGTGTTCTAACAATTAAATTATAAATTTAGGTTGATTCAGAGAATACTGATCGAGGTTGGTAGCATCACTTAGCTTGGACCGAGATAAGGAATTCTATCCGAACCCTATTTCGACATTCTGTTTTCAAATGCTTATACAAACTAAATCGGTTCGATTTTATGCTGATATAAAAGATGTTTTAAACTTGTCCTTGAAAGCCTAACTTGAACCTTAACGATCGTTTGGAATTCGTAATTTGTTTATTCTCATCTGTTTTATCGATTCAATTATCATAAAATGTTTTGAATTCTATTTATTGTTTATCAATGTTGACATGAGTTAGTAACTTGGGAGTCATAAGGATGGTCTGTATTGTTGGCATTATAAGGATGGGACAATATTCATTGACAAATCGAAAGGATAGTTACGAACACAAGTTATCAAATTAGGGTTCAAAAAGAAATCCTTATCTGGAATTCAGATAGAAACCTTTACCTGGTTTCGAAGCTAAGCTAGTCTAACCGAAAAGTCTGTTGCTTTAACCTAAACGGAACAATTCAATTATTAGTATACAGTATACTACGATATTATGAATTCAATACTGACTCACGCATACTCCCAGAATAACCCCTTAATCGAGTATGCAAAATTACTAAAATGCTCCTTATGGGTAAAATTACCAAAAACACCCTCTCATACTTAAATATCAAAACATGCTTCCCTTAAGTAAAATCATTAAAATATCCTAATTATATGTGAATTTACTCAAATTTACCTTTTATAGGTAAAATTACTAAAAGATTCCCTTTAGGTGGCAAATTATCAAAATACCCCTGAAAATTTTTGGCACAAAAAAAATCATAAAAACACATCAAAACACTATTTTAAGCATCCTGAAGTTATTTTTGGGCGAAGAAGTATTTTAAAAAAAATTTGCCCGAATATTCTGAATCGGTATCCAGACCGAGCGTTCAGAAGTCGATTCCGCTAAAAATAGCTATTGGCCTCAAAATGGTACAAAATTTTAGAAATAGAATATCTCAGTAAAATAAGACTTTCTTAAATTTTTTTAATTAAAATAGCTTGGTTTGCTATACTAAATAATTCGATACTTCTTATTAATCTATACCTTAATTTGGCATTCTTCACAGACACTTAAAATTTCTAAAAAGATTCCAGAGCGTACGTCTCACAAAAATAATAGAGATTATTGTTTTGGACTTTGTTAAATTTTGATCCTAACTAGTTATAAAAATTTGTATTAAGACTTCTTAACTAACCCCCTTTTTTAGTAACAAAAACAATCACTATTCAAATCAAACTCACACGTTATCTCACCTTACACACACAGAGCCTTCACCTTCTTCTTCATTCACCTCAGTGCCACACATAGAGACTTGCACGCACACACTTTACACACACTATATATACCCATCTAAACACACACTAGAATCCTTAAGATACACATTACTAAATTTAAAACACATACTTAACACATTAACACACACGCACACACCCCCGAACACATACACCCACTGCCACTGTAAACACACACCAAACCCCTTGGCAACCCACTGAAAAACACACAATGCACTCATATACTCCTACCTTCCCATATTATACAACATTCCTTCACCAAATACCCCCACCCGAGACACCTAAACCAACACACACACACACACACACAGAGTAAAACACACCCATACAATCATGTGATCATACATTAAAACACACATTACCTACTAACTTTTCCTTAAACCCATACGCGTATACACACATATACTCATAAATCCTCCATAAATTCACACCTAAAGTTCACCTACCGAAACACACACACACACACACACACACAAACACACAAACTAAATCACACTTAGAATGAGGAGGGAAAGATTACCCTTGTGAATTTCTTCTCAAATCTCTCTAATTCGCTCTGGTTTTTTGCCCGAGATTCCCTTCTGTTCTTCTCTCCTTATTTTTCCTTCCTTCCTCTGTTTCCTGTTTTCTGCTTCTGTTTCTTTCCTTCTTTTCTTTTCCTTTCTTGAATTCCCTTTTGTTTTATTTTGTTTTAATTCCTTTTAAAACTCTAACCATTACTTTATAGTTTAATTTCATTAGTCACCTTCTTCAAAAGTAGGAGGTGGCATCCCCTTGACAAAAATTTCACAACAATTTGACGCATAACATGGCATTTTCCAAAATTTACAAAATAGCCTCCACGGTTTTCCAAAATTACAAAATAACCCCAAAAGTTTTTAAATTTATATCTTTGTCCCAAAATTGTTTTAAGCTCCCAACACTCTATTAATACCGAGCATTACTCAAAATTAATACCCGTTTATTATTTAGGTCACAGATAATTATTTTAAACCGCTCCAAAAAGGATCGGATATTACACTTAGACCTACATAAATACTTACTCTTTGGGACGAGTCTAAGACCTTTTGACTACAATGAAGCATTTCTTGATCAAAATGCTAATCTTATGCAAAAGGCTATGAAACAGGAAGTGGAGCCTATGTATTGCAATAACATGTAGGAACTTGTAGATGCACCTGTTGGGATTAAATGCATTGAGTGCAAGGGGATTTACAAGAGGAAGAGAGGAAGAGAGGATGGAACGGGCTAGTGCAAACCTTAAAAGCTAATATTTTATTAAAAAGTTTTATTCAGACAGAACAGATCGACTATTAGGAAACTTTGTTGCTAGGAGCCATATTTAAGTCCACTAGAATTTGATCTTATCAATTGCAACTCCTCTCGATTATGAGATTTGGCAAATAGATGTCTAAGAGAGAAATTCTGAATAACTACCTTGATGAAGATTTATATGTTTCAGCCAGATGGTTTTATAGTTGATTATTAAGAAGGTTGGTGTGCAGATGCATCTTCATCAGGAAATATTAGGTGTGGATTTGAAAAAAAAAATCTAAAGGGCCATGTGAAGGAAGTGTGGTGGTGTTCATGATTCTGCAGTTGATGGCATCCTCATTGGAAATGATGTAGGGATGTTATCTGAAGTTAAACTCTGATTGTGAAGTCAAAAGATGTCAAGGTAAGATCCTTGTGTGAACAAAAGATGTGCAGTGTGGCAGTGTTCATGATTTTGTAGTTGAAGACATCCACTCATTAGGAATGATGTAGGGATGTCATCTGAAGTTATCTATCTCATGTCGAATCATTTCGATATGAAGGGAGAAGCCAAGTCATTCTGGGCTTTCAACTTCATAAGGATTGCCAGAAAATGATGTTAGGGTTTTTCCAAGCTGCTTATATAGATCAAATTCCAGTTAGGTATGCAAACCAAAATTTTTGAAAAATGATCGCTCCCTTTTAGGGACGTAGTTTCTCTTTTTAACAACGAATGTCCTTCGGCAGATGCTGAGAAAGAGTACATGAAGAACGTTCCTAATGCTTTGGCAGTAGAAATCATGTGTTTATGCTATGTACTGGACTAGAACTCGATATCGCTGTTGGGTTGGTTAGCAAATATCAATGTAATCCGGGACCTAAGCACTGGTCAACAATTATAGCATATATTCAAGTACTCATGCAAAAAGAGAGATTCAATGATTATCTATCATAGTGACGATCTTATCCCAATTGGGTATCCTGATTTTGACTTTATGTGCTACATCGATTTTTGAAAGTCAACTTCTGGAAATATTTTCACTCTGGGTGTACTACGATTTGAAAGAGTGTGAATCAAAATTCTATAGCTGATTCCACCATGAGAGTTAAGTATGTAGTTGCCTCAAAGTCATCTAAGGAGGCCTTTTGATTTAGAAAGTTCGTAATGGAACTTGGAGTGGTACCTTTGGCTGCATAGCCCATTAGAATTCTATTGTGAATAACGGGACTGTGGCACAATCGAAGGGTCCCATGGATCATAATAAATTAAGTACATACCATACCATGCACACAAGAGTACGTGAAGAAATGCAACATTGCAGTTTCCCATGTCGATGGATGTGAAAATATAGTTGACTCGTTTACCAAGATGTTACCTACAAAACTTTTGAGTCACATAATGAGAAAGTAGATATATATATATCGAATGTATCCTAATTACGCTTGAGGGCGAGTGCGAGATTGTTGGGTTTTATCTTAAAACCTTGTTATTTTGTCGACGTTATCTCTGGATTTAATAATAATGCACGTTTCTTTTTTCTCTATGTTATATGTAACATAATTTTGCATACAAAGATGTTTTTATATGGAAGATACAAATCTTGTAATACATATAAGAAACCAATTATATTCACAACATTAGATGAATTTAGAGAAATCATCTAGATTACAATGCTTAATGAATTGTTTATCTTGAAAGTGAGACTTAAAGGTAAGTACTAGTGTATTAGAAGACCCTGCAATCATCAATAGAAATAGAAAGAGATCACCACAGATGATATACTATTGCTTTACTGACTAATGAAATATTTGTCAGAACATTCTAGTATGCAAAAACCTATAATTCTGAGATAGTATGAACTCGAATTCATAATATTATGAAATGCTTGGATATTTGAGGGAAAGCGATTATTTAACATGTATTGGTCAATACCTATTAACCGTACATTATCCAGTACCAATTTCAAACATAAGAGTCAGGCTTCCTCACCATTGCTTAGGTTCTCTATGTCTCTTGATATCTTCATGGGACTTAGCAAGGATATCAGACATGTAGCTGAGTCAAGGGCATTATGTGGACGGACCGGCGTTGTGCAAATTAGACATGTAGAACAAAGTTGTGCGGGTTAGGCCAAGTGACTACAAAGGGTTTAATAGTACAGCAGAACAGTGGCACGTGGTGCATCCTTCACAAGTTGGCACCTCCTGTGAGCACCACGAGTCACTTGATGGCAAGCTATACAAGGAACTTGTAAATAAAAAACTTGCGAACTCAGTTAAACAGTGGTTCACAACACTTCACATATTCATTTTCTCACTCTGAGCTCTCCTTGCTAGAGAATCAAGAGAGAGAAGCACAACAACTGCATACTTCAACTCTGGACCTCTGATGGGACCTTAGCATTGGATTTTACATTGAACTTGTGTCCTTGCTCCTGCACTCAATTTGTGGCTAAGCCTTTGCAGTAGGGGTGAGTAACGAACCGATAAAACAGATCCGAACCATTCAAACCGATAGAACCGGACCGATCGAATCCGAACCGTTGATGAGCTTGAACGGTTTGGATTGAAATCTTCAAACAGAGGCCGGTTCGGTTAGGTTCATGGTTCAGGATTTTCAAACCGGCTATGAACCGAACCGAACCGAAGGTTATATAACTATTATATATATATATATATATATATATATATATATATATATATATATATATATACCTTACCCTGGTTAACTGAATAACCAGGGTAGAATTAATATGTTTGACCTAAAGCTATTCAACCCTTATCATCAGACACAAATTTCAGCCGTCACTCTTCTTCTTCAGAGACCACACCCGCAGACTTCAACTCTTCTTCTTTAGAGACCACACCCACAGAGACAACATACCCACATAGCTCACAGCCCACGGATGTCAGAACCATGTCGATCGGCAACATGTGGGCAGATTAAGGGTCACCACGTTCTTTTTAGCCCGCACTCATGCTCTCTCTCTCTCTTCCTCTCTCAGCCTTGGTTTATATTATTGAAGATCAAGGTCACTGCCCAGTTTCACTCTCATTCCAAAATCCTAGCAGAGATATCTTGGATCCAAGTTCTGTATTTGGCTTCTGTTTAATGAGCAGGTAAGTTTCAATGTTGATTCCAGTTTTTAGGTTTTACCCATCCGTAAATCTTTAATTTCGATTTCAATATTTCAACCTTTGCAATTTGCATGCCTCCAGATTAAGATAGATGGTTTAATTTAGCTTCTGAGATTTCTGTTGATATTTGTACAAATGGATAATTTCCATCTATTAGATGCTAAATTGTTGTCTAGTCCGTGACACACATAAGAATTTTTACATGCACAACTTTGCTCTAGATAAAATCAGTAGCAAGCCTTCCCTTGATTAAGCTTCTCAAAATCCATTTGGGTGCGGTAGGTCTTGGTGGGTTAGGCCATGTTGCTATAAAATTCGCAAAGCTTTTGGGGGTTAAGGTGACTGTGATTATTGATTATACATCTCCTAGCAAGAAGGATGAAGTAATTAAACAACTTTGTGCTGATTCATTTTTCTCCTAGCAAGAAGGATGAAGTAGTTAAACAACTTTGTGTTGATTCATTGTTTTGTTGGTTGTGTTCTGGGTGAAATGCAGGTAGTTATTGTACTACTCTACCTGGAATGTAATTGTTCACATAGAAATGCAGTGCTAAAAGCCTAATATGAACTTTTTTTATTTTTTTATCTTTGCTCTCTTCCATGCTTTCTTGCTTTCCTACTGCTCTGCTCATACTTGCTTTTTTTGCATCAATTGTTATTGATTATGGTAAGTCACTTTTGGACAGCTCATTGGTTTATAAAACCTGTTTTAGAACACCCTTTTACATTTCTCCCTTGTTTTGAGGAAGTCTGTTAGAAGCAATATTGAAGTAAGGGATGTGGAATAGAAATACAAAAATGAGGATTTGTTGAAGACTAATAGTGTGAACCTGGTTATTGGCCTTGAAATGTGAAGTGCAATAATGCATATTGCAGTGCCACGCTAGTGGTTGGCTGTGCTTTACATGAAATGTGAAGTCATACAAAGTTATATGGAAGGAAGGCCTTGAAATCTGAAGTGCAGTAGACAGTAGTGCATATTGCAGTGCCCACTAGTGCAGTAGTGCATAGTGCATATGCTGGCTATGCTACTGTCTAGCCAAGCCTAGGACAGCATGTGTAACACCAATTGCAGTAGATAATTTATACTTTTTTAGGCTTCATTTCAAAGGTTTTTAAACAACTTATTTATTGAACTTGCCACATGTTTTGCAGATTAACCAGAATGTGAAAAGCGGGATCTTGGCAGTTGACATAAGTGTTGAAATGTTGAAGTTAATTACTGGATTGGCCATGTCATATTAAGTAAGGTTTGACTGAGTGTTATGCTTAGTGTAGCTTTGGATAATGGCAGGTCATTTGGCCATGTTAAGTTTCACTATTGCATCATTTCATACTAGTCTATGTCCTTCCCTTCAATTCATATATGCTCTGATGTTTGGCAGGTAAATTAGAATGTTTTCTAAGTCCCTTTCAAGGAGTTATGTTCAACAAAAAATGCAATGCCAGCAATATGAGAGAGTGCACCACTTTGAAATGGAAGCAAGATGTCCAGAGTGCACCTTCAGTGTAGTAGTGCATATTGATGGGCTTTACATGAATGCAGTGCCACACAGCGTGGCACTGTAATATGCACTACCAGATTAATGGTTCATTTCATTAGGCAACGTGACTTTGTCGGACTTTTGCACTTGGTGATTGGTTTAAGCTTTTCAATTTGTCATGTAATGCAACTATGATGTAATTTTTTGTTATTGGACTATTGTTTTTTTCTTGAAACAAAAGAATGTTTAAACTATGCTAAAATCGATCCGAACCGTTCAATTTGAACCGAGTGAACCGTTCAAACCGAGGTGTCTCAATTTGATTTGGTTTAAGAATTTGTGAACCGAGGTCTATTGGTTAGGTTTGCGGTTTGACCCCCAAACCGAACCGCGTTCACCCTTACTTTGCAGTAATGCCGGTCCTTAATCTATGTCTAGGTTACCGTACGGTTCCAGCTCTTGCTCTGTCAAACAGTATAATGTGTACTTTGCAATTAGATTATACTTTGTGGCCCTTCCATTTGTATTCCGAACTCACTTGTTTGACATCACTATACAGATTCAACATGTACCACCATTTTTTCACTTAAGATTATTATCCATTTGTCTTTTTCACTCTCTTTATGCATTAACAGATTAATTCCATTGCTCAAGCCTTTTGGTTTCATTTCCTTCCGGTATGTTTTTCCCCTTTGCAAGAGTTATAAAGCAGTGGTTGGACAATAGAGTGCTCAGATTATAACTGTTTGACGAAGGCTAGCTAAGCATAAAATTTGAAGCATTAGAAGCCTGTACTGAAAATTTTTCTGTTTATTTTTTAAACTTTTCAATTCTGTCATAATTCTGAAATGACATTCAATACTTTCCTCTGACTATTAAGTGACGAAAATTTATCAATACATTAGGCAATACTCTCAGGAACAATCGGCTGCTACAAATTATGTAACTTCAGCTAAGATATCAGCATAACGCCGTTATGAATTACTAGTGACAAAGATTTCTCATTTAGAAAAGGGATTGCAGATTTGAGAAAGTTGCTCCAAATAAAAGTTTGCTTGCGCTCATTAGTAACCTAAATAGCAAAAGGTGGGTATAACTAACGACCTCAATAGCCAAACGTAGAAGTCCCAGCTCCTTTGATTTTCAAAGCTGACCAAGCAAACACATTGAAACAAAAAATATACCACAAATATCAGAATAATTTAGGCAGCAGCTAGCACTCCCTCTCTCTCTCAAGGAATAAATTCCCTCTGGATCTCAGGATACCCTTCCTGCCTCTTGTACTCTTCCATGGTGTTAAACACATACTTCGAGTTCTCACCATTGCCATAATATCCTTCATTGTTACTGCTTCTCCTCACTGGTTCATAACCATTCTGATAGTAATTCCGGTACTTGGGTGTGTCGTAGAAATACTTACCCTTCTCAAAATAATGCTTGTCACTATAACTGTTAGTATCGTAGCCATACCTAACGTCATTGTTGTTGTTGTTGTTATTGTAAGATTTGTCGGTGTTGTACTCCTTGTAGCTCTCGCTTGCTAGTTCTCCGGTCACAATGCTTTCTTTATCGTCGACTGCAGAGTTGACAGTAATGATGGTAGAGCCATGTCTATATAGTCCATAGCCGAATTCAAGCTCGGCCGGTGCTGGTGCTAGTACTGGCGCTAGTGTTGGTGCGGGTGAGGGAGCTGGTGGTTGGGTCAAGAATTTGCTATGCCTGGCTTCAACATGGGGAGAGGCGAAGACTAACAGCACTAGAAGCACTGCATAGTAAGCCATATCAAGTTTGCGTTTCTTGATGTACCCTTGGGTTTGAATCTACCCCATGCCCTTGAATTTATAGTCCTATACTCTTTATCACTCTTCCGGGATGATTTGCGGGGATTGAGGAAATGGAAGGTGTGTGGGACATGGAAATTATGGCCTTGGTGCAGGCTGCATGTGGAGTCCATCAAAATGTCTACCAAGGGAGGCATTTCATTATAGCTTTGTTAACCCAAAATTGTAAAGCGAGCTGTGTTGCAAGTCAAAAGGACGTAATTTTATCGTTCTAGATGCTTAAAGTACACTCATCATGCTCTCATAAGCTCGCTCAAAATAAAGAAAGGGTCTACAGTGGTAACACTTTTGTCGGTTGTGTTAGTCCGAAGGTCTCTTACCCTAAACGTTACATTAGCTCAATATTTTGGTACTTTAGACGTTAGATTAATTGAATACTTAGGCAACTAGTTTTAGTTTTTAATTTTTGAAAAACCACAACCTAAAACAAAAGGTTGTCGAATAAACCTTTAGAATGAAGCTGTTATCTTAGACATTGCGTTAGATGAGTATTTTGTCGATAATGCTTGGATCAGTAAGCATGAATTGCTCGTAATATTTTCTTGATACTGAAGAATTCGATTGAAGACAGGTTATGTCATAACGCATAAGAATTATTAATGTTATAAGTACAATTTAAAAAAAAGAAAAAAAAATTGCTCTAGTGTTCAAGCACTGAGATGGTTCAAGTGTTTTAATAGACTTCAGCATCCTCCATTTGCCATCAAACTAGTAGGCAATTTATACTCCGCTGCATTTTCTGGTAAATATTTCCCTTTCACTAAATGTGGACAGATTTTAGACGACTTAAATAATACTAGGAACTCATGACATAAGATAAAAAAGTGAATCTTTGATTGCCATTAATAAGTATTTAAAGCAAAGTGCTTCTAGTTCTGATGCAAGATGCATACAATGGATACTTCAGATGGCCAATTCAGACACAGAAATACGAAATCTGATATTTACTTTTTCTTATTAAGGGTTTTAGATTGGAATTGTGTTCAATGAAGAAGAGCAAGAATGGGGTAAGGTAATTGCGAAATAAACCAAAAAGATGTGTAACATGTAAAGAAGAAAGAGGAGGAGGAGGAGGAGAACTCCTTTGAAGAAGAAAAGGTAAAAGAAACAAGAACTCCTTTGATGGGCTTTTTCCTGGCGGGATCATCGGGAATGATGAGAATGGTCAAACCTACTTAGACTTTTGAAGGCATTATAGTTGTCGTGCTGGTTGGTGCCTTTCAATTCTCGTAGTAAAACCAAACCGTTCACATTTAGGTGAGCAAAAATGTCCAGGGAACTCTATAAAAGCCATTTTTATTGAAATTTCGGCGTGAAACTTGAACCTAACGAAACGAAACGAAACGAAAAAAAGCAGCCTAAACCATTCTGCTTTCAAATCAAAAAAAAAAAAAAAGCAGATGAAGTTTTCATTTATCTTCTTCTTCGGAACAATTGCAAGATCGAATTATAATAAAAACATCTATACTTTTCCTTATCTATAGTACAATTTCGCGAATTATTGGCAAAATTCATGAATTTAACGCGATGATCTGAGGAAAAGTTTGAAAGCAAATTTATCGCAATTAGTTGAAGCATTTATGGTTAACTCTCAAGTTTTGCAGATTTAACGGTTTTATTGTTAGATTATTGAATTATCACGAGTGAAAGGTTTTTTCCTTAAAAATGTAGGAAGATAAAACTTTGTTGCTATTCCATCCTGGCTACGCAATTTTGGACGGATCTTGCGTTCCTCTCTCACGATACGTCAACTTTTCAACGGCCAATGTTCAATACTCCCAAGCTGGTCAAACCAACATGCATGCTCAGGTCAGATGCGCGCAACTCTTTTTTACATAAAATCTCAAAGTGTCCAAGGTCAGCCTCGCCCACCTCAAGGGGTCAGCCTCGCCCACCTCGAGGGGGTTAGCCTCCCTAACCTCAAAGGTGTCGACCTACCTCTTCCTTCACACCTTGGTGACTCCTCTCCTCACCCCTTGGGGCCTTCATTACTTCACCCCTCAGTGACTCCACTTTTCACCCCATAAGGACTCCTTCCCTCACACTTTGGGGGCTCCCTCTCTCCCTGGAGGCTCACTTACCTCACCATTTGTTCTTTCTTCTTCTTGAGAGCTCCATGCTCTGTGACCACCGTCGCTAACGCCCGTACGCCAACTCTGCGATGCCCGTTGTCTAAGTCTGTGCGCCGTCTCCGTGATGCTTGGTGTCTGTGCCCACGCATTGACTCTGCGACACTAGTTGCCCGCACTCGTGTTTCAACTCTGCAAAGTTCATCGTCGACGCCCGTGCGCCATTCACGCATCACGTGCCCCCAGCACGATGCCCAACTCTGTGACAGATGTCGCTGCCCCCGTGCACTGTTTTCATGTCATGTGCCCCAACACTGCACACATTTTGTCCCGCCCATGTGCTGCGCTGCTAATACAGTCGCGCCCCCAGCTCTCTATCACATTACCATGCCGCCGGCACCGCGCACAGTCCTTAACACCCATGCACCGTGCTGCTTATACAATTACGCCCCGTGGCATCCTGTCACACTATCACAACCCTGTGCCGGTCCATCCTTTTACCGCACTATGCGTACTTTTCCTTGGTCGTGGAATTGGCTTCGACCGCTCCTCGAAATGTGTAGCATCCTGTGGGGATAAATGACTCCTCAGAGACACTATCTCTGCCAGGGAGCTCCAAGTGTTCCGGAATGAAAACTCCTCTTTTGCCAAATAGACGGCTCCTCTAGGATGCTGCCTTGGCCCGTCGGGTAGGCGACTCCTCCAAGACACTACCTTGGCGTGCTCCGAGTGCTCGGCACAAAGACTCATCCTGTACAGACAGACGACTCCTTCGGGACATTATCTTTGCCAGGGAGCTCTAAGTGCTCCGACATGAAAAGTCCCCTTCCGCCATGTAAACGGCTCTTCCGAGATGCTATCTCGGCCCGTCGGCTAGGCGACTCCTCCAGAACACTACCTTGGCTTGTTTCGAGTACTTCGTCATAAGGACTCATCCTATAAAGATAGACGACTCTTCTGAGACACTATCTTCACCACAGAGCTCTAAGTGCTCCGGCATGAAGACTCTCATTCTACCAGGTAGACGGCTCTTTCGGACGCTACCTCATCTCGTCAGGTAGGCGACTTCTTGGGGATACTACCTTGACGCGCTCCGAGTGCTCTGGCATAAGGACTTACCCGTGAGATAAACGACTCTTTCGGGACACTATCTTCGCCAGGGTGTCTGCGTGACTAGTCTACATGCTCCGAAAATAAGGGCTTTCATCAACACTCTGGGGGACTATGACCCTCAGGTCACTCCGAGATGGGAGCAGGTCTCCGGAGCGCATCACTCCTAGTCCACCTGGAAGTTGGGCATCGTGTTTTTCTCACTATTTCTAGTCCTGGGCATCTCTCGATGCCTGTGGGACTCTTCAAGGGCTCTGGACTGGTCGCTAGATCAAGGCCACACCGGCGCTGTGGGAGCCAGTCTTTCCAAACAAATAGAACGACGCTGTGAGGATCAGGTAGGGAGAATATGCGATCAGACAATTTGTGAAGCACCTGCATCTGTGGACCCCTCGGTGGCGTATCAGTTCCAGAGAATGCCACGTGTTAGTTGATGGCATCATCATCGCAACTTTTATAAATAGGGGTGTTGAGAATTTATTTTCAGGACTTCGCATTTGAAGACTTTCATTCTCACATTCACTTTCTCACTCTAAAATTCTAGAGAAAGAAATATACATGACTTTGACTTTGGACCTAAGTATCAGACTGTGACTGTTGTCATATATTCAAAGAAAAAGATGGGTGAAAGTGTAATGGGTTTATGCAGTGGGGGTGGTATACTATTCTTGCACAATTGCACCATATATTCGTTAGATAGCTTGCGGTTTGTTGTAAATTAATGAGACTTTACATAAAGGTTCTTAAGGCAATATTAGAATTACTTGTAAAATTTCAAAATTTTTTAAAATGGTTTAATATTTCTAATATTAATAAGACCACCCCGTGCTTGACACAAGTTTACGGGCTAGTTT
This sequence comes from Escallonia herrerae, assembly GCA_033070095.1. Lineage (NCBI taxonomy): Eukaryota > Viridiplantae > Streptophyta > Magnoliopsida > Escalloniales > Escalloniaceae > Escallonia > Escallonia herrerae. The sequence goes on along the minus strand of JAVXUP010002192.1, from coordinate 84,306 downwards.
CTAGAGCTAATGTCAAATATGTATCCTAAAGTATCACCAATACAGCTTAAGTGTAACGCCCTGTACATTTCATAGGTGTCTAAAATAATTACCTGTTAGTCAAAAAAATAAAGGATGATAATTTTTAGTGATATTCTATAGTTGGTAGGGTATGAAAGGTTAAAATTTTTTGGGGTCTAAATGTAATTATGAAAAGTTTGGGCCCATTTTGTAATTATAAATTTTTTTTGGGCCATTTTGTAAAATTTGAAAGTGGGTTAGATTAGTGGCAACATGAGCTAATTTGTGAGGGATAATTAAGGAAAAATGGCCACCTCCTAGACTACTTCTGTTGGGGGGGGGGGTTGACTAACTAAAATAAACAATAGAAAATGGATTAATTACATATTAAAGGGGTAGGAAACTTAGGGGGAGGAAACTTGGAAAAGAAGAGAGAGAGAGAGAGGGGCATTAAAAGGTAGAATCGCGATTGTTTCTTTCTAGTGTATTAATTTAATGTGTGTGTGTGTGTGTGAGAGAGAGAGAGAAAGAATGAGGTGTGTGTGTGTGTGTGGGTGTGGGTGTGTATGTGAAGTTTAGTGTGTTAGAGGGTGTGTAGTGTGTCCGCACAATGTGTGTAACAGGTGTGTGAAGAGAGGGGTGTGTGTGAGACTGAGAAGTGTGGGTGTGTATATGGAGTTTAGTGTGTCAAAGGGTGTGCCAATGTCAGGCTTCGTCTGGAAAGCCTTTGGTCTCTGCCCTTACTCCATCCTTGCTGCGGATACCTCCACTCCGACTGTGAACCCATTTTCTTGGCATCAAACTTTATTTGTGGAACTCAAACTCAAGTGACCTTGAAAGATAGCGCAACTTAGCACCATTATGCTATAAACAAATCTTGCCCAATTTATGAAGAGTGAAAAATTAGTAGATTCTTGTAAATTACAGAGTTTATGCATTTCATATACTTAAAACTATTCTAACCTACACGATTAATTACCTAATTATTCCTGATTTACGATACGAGCTTTGTTATTCTAGGGAAAATTAGGAAAAGATGAGATTTAGAGTTAAATATTTGTAGATGAGGGGTTTGTATTGGGAAATTGTGAAAAAGTGGGGTATATTTTGAAAATCTCTGAAAAAGGGGGTTAGTTGGAAAAAAATGGGTTTTTTGAAATCATATATTTTCCCATCCCCAAAATACCCCTCCCCTTGTTTGTCCCACATCAGACTTTTGGATTGATATTCGCAGCATTTTCTTTTCTTTCCAGCCAAACTCTCTGGCTCCCTCTCTCTCCATTTCCTTCCGGCGACGGCGCATCCACCTTCTGGCGACGCGATCTACATCCCTCTTTCCAAACCAAGTGTCTCTCTCTCTATCTCTCTCTTTCCCCGATTCCATATGCCGGCAACGACGACACCTCCACCTTCCGACAACGACGATCCATAGGTTTCAAATTCAATCTATATGCAAGATGATTCACAACTTCATTATATTTAAATGTCGGTTCAACTAATTTAATGTCCTTTTCCAGGAAAGTTTGGTGCAATTTTTGCTTCAATACCTTTGCCGATTGTAGCATCTTTGTATTGTATCCTCTTCGGCTGCATTTGTACGTATCTTTCTTCTCTGTAGTCAAATGTGCATAATATATAACAAGGCCTGGTACCAACTGGCTTCACTAGTATGCATATTTTCATGAGAAGCAGCTGGCAGAATAACAATTTGCATCCTGTTACACTGGATGCAGCTTCTGCAGGTCTTGGTCACCTCCAATTTTGCAACCTCAACAGCTTTAGAACTAAGTTCATATTAGGCTGCTCCTTTTCTTTGGGCCTTTCACTTCCACAATATTTCAGAGAGCACCAACTTATTTTGAGCTCTAGTACCGTTCACACGCAATCTAGATGGGTATGCTATTGTCTTTTGAACGATATTGGTGACCGCTTCTTATATCAGGTTCTTGCCTATGCCTAGGTTTCTTCAAAATAACCAGTTTCTAATGACCAGTTTTCAACTCACTTGCAGTTTAATGACATAGTATCTGTCATCTTCATGTCCCACGCGACAGTGGCCGGTGGGATCGCTCTCTTGTTGGATCGAACTCTCCCTCGTGGGAATGATGAACATCGAAAAGACAATGGATCGCATTGGTGGGTAAAGTTCGTCGTGTATAAAGCAGATGTTAGGAGTGATGAATTCTATAAGCTGCCTTGTAAACTCAATAAGTTTTTTCCTTCTTTGTAAGCTTTGAGGCTCACAGGGTAATGACATCTTGCAACTATCTTTCATTCTTGCATTCATGCCAATTAAATAGAGATGGAAATGTAATTCCATTCAGTTTTTCTTCAAAGATGGATTATGGAGGTACAACCTAGTTAAGTTCGAGCTATCTACATCTATAAGAAAGCTTTGAGAGACTGCTCTTTCTTTTCCTGAAACTGAGCAGAAATAGAGTTTGAAATATTTGGCTCATGGTTCAGCCCTGGGGAAGTAAAACTGACAGCTTACCAAATATCCTCTATGGGAATTGGTAAGTCTATAGTGTTCGTGCACGGCAAGTATAAAGTTACCAATTGATCTAAAAGTTTAAGCTGTTAGAGAATGTACCTAACAGTGTTATCATGCTTAACATTCCTCCTCACGTGCAAACCTCAAGTATTGCATATAGAGAAACAAATGATGAGAGATAAATCGAAGTGTAGCACTACCAAGCCACAAATATGAGAAATACATAGATTACCAAGTCCAACATAATGCGTATCCAATTTTTTTGTTCTTTTCGAGTTCTTGTAGATTCATCTGCACCTATTACCAATATGTTTGCACTCGTTGCAGATTTTTACACCTAAAATAGTTATGTCTACGCCTAGTGTAGTTCTGTTAGCACCTCATCGTGTTACGTTTTGGTCTTTTCATTCGATTTTTGCGTATATCTTGCTTAATTTGGATGCACATTTTTTTGTTTTACGTAAGATAATATAAATTCAGACACATAAATTGAACTTATTTGTGCAATCTGTGATTCTGGACCTACCTTTTTCTCATCCCGTAAGTAATCCGAATACACATGTTTCTTGTTTTATGTCAAATTTGTGAATCATGATGCGTCAATTATGTTTCTTTTGTCCTGTCGATAAATTTGGACCCACATTTTCTCATCCTTTACGTGAATATAGGTGCAGATCTTTTCTCACTCCACGTCAAAGCTGTTAATCGTGACGCATGAACTATAATTCTCTTGTTGTGTATAGGTGCACATCTTTTCTCACTCCACATCAAAGCTGTTAATCGAAAGCTTATCAATGTTTTGATGAACAATGATCCAGCTCCCATTGTGTATCTAATATTATAGTGGCTTTCGTCCGCTTTGTTCGACTGGAAATATAGATCACTGGAGCCCGTTGACGAGATCAAAGCAAATATTAGGAATTAAGACAACACAAACACAAAACATACTGATTTTGTCGAGGCGGGTAGCTATCTTTTACAAATTTGGTGTAGAACAGTAGTAGAACATTCGGAAACTACTAATCGATTATAAACCCCTGAGGCAAAACAAACTACTTACACGTATGGCGCAAGGTGCTCCACTTGTCCATGGTATGATATCTCTGGAAGCTTGTATTCATTCGTGAAACGGGCAGAGTGCGTCAATTGTTGGGTTTTATCCATTTCTTCTTGGTGTGAACAAATCTCGCAATTGATGTGGTATTGCACCCTGCACAAGTGGAGCACCTAGCGAGATGGATAGGTCGTTTGCGCATGCATTTAATCAAGGTTGTACACGGTTTAGGTGACACACATATAGTTTTATGCAAAAAACCCAGCACATTGTTCTGGGCGACACAAGTCAGTTTCTGCAGAAACGCAAGTACTTTACACAAAGGTGCCTGTCAAAACGTGCCACTGCCCAACTCATTTTTGCGCATACGCAATACTAAAAATGTTTTTGATATGGAAATAGCTCATGTCCGAGCACCCCAAGGTAACTTTTTGTACCTCATAGATTGCAAGATCCATCGACGCTAAGAAACCATGGATAAGTCCCAAAAAGTGGCACAAATGAAGCCTGTTCCGTGAACGAAGACAAGCTTCATGCTCCATCACACAGCGGTGCACGGCTTTAAAGGACCAAACCAAAAACTACATATGGGGGTCGAGAAAATCAACAAGCCACTTTGCAGTAGACCTTTCATCTCAAAGCGGGTCTAATTCTTCTGATCCATCATCGTCGACCGTTGTCGAAAAGTCCAAAATTTTTCTCATGTTGTGGTGTGCTTGTAACATTGATACGTGGGGTGAGCCTACGGGAACTATACACATACAACGCCATGGGATAGTCAGGTCATTGATGGATTCGATTCCTCCATTTTGTTGGTTGAAAAGCATAGCGTTTCGTCACCTCTCCGTTAGGCTGCATTTTATAGGCCCCGTTACACGTAGTTGTTGAGGAGAAAATGATCCGATGCGGAGTGGTTGATGTGTTCACTGATCAATCATAGAAGAATGGTGTAGACGCAAACGGTTTGGGTGACACTAGTCTTTTTCTAAGGAAACACAAGTCCGTTTGTGCAAAAGCGCATGTCGGATTGTGCAGATGTCTCGGTCTTTTTATGCAGAAATTAGGGGGGGGGGGACAGGCGCATGCTTTTTTCTCGGTAGGACTCCTAGTAACGTGGGATGACCTTGCGAAAACTGTACACACATTGCCAAGGGGGTTGGGAGTTTCTCGATGGATGATATTCCTCCGTTTTGTTGGTTGAAAAGCATAGCATTTCATCACCACTCCGTTAGACCGCATTTTATCGGCCCGGTTACATGTAGTTGTTGAGGAGATTGTATGTTGCAACGCTCTGGAAGTTGATTATCCCGCAGGAAAACAATAACATAAAGCGGTGTTGTTATTCTTATGCAAGTCTATATCTATATATGACCAGATAAACTGCTGAAACATTTGGTTAAAAATTACGACACATCCGATTTTTAGAACTATATCTTTGTGCCATGTAGGACTCCTTTGAAACATCTGTATCTGCCACGTAAGCTTCAACTTTGCACGCCGTAGTCCCCCTACTTAGTTGGGCAAGACTTATATTGTATATTTGCACACACTTTGAGAAGTGTTTATATTATTGCTAAATTTGGAGCTTTCACGCTATACTCTTTTCGCTACAAATAACCATAAGGTGTTCTAAATACGTTGCCATATTACAAGGATGTTTGTCTAGTGCAATTGATCCGAACACCCCCAAATTACCATCGTGATAAGTAAATGCGCAAACTAATAAATGCCTTTATGCAAATTTTACCCAATAAACATGGTTTCACTTAAAATCACCTTCGGCTAGAGTGGTTTTTTTTTTTTTTGTCGTTGTGAAAATTTACTATTCTTTTGGAACATATGAAAGAAGACGTAGAAATTCCAACAGAATTAGACACTCGCAACATTCGATCTTTGAGGTAGCTAAAGGTAATTTTGAAAGGAATCTAAATTTTTATTAGTTATACCGTTAAGTTCTAACATGTTATACCGTTAAGTTCTAACATGAAAGGAATCTAATTTTTTATGATGGGCACCATCCGTTCACGGCTTCACAAATGGTTGTAGATGGTGATGTGTCCAGAAGTTGAAGGGGCTGCTGGTAGATGTTGATTTGTCCAGATGAAGGGGCTGGTTGTAGATAGTGATGTCTAGAGAGAGAGAGAGAGAGAGAAATGCACAAGCATTTGAAAAGTACTGATTGATGACAACGGTTTATTTGTTTTTCTTCTTATTTGTTTTCGATAATGCCGAACAAGGAACAACATAAGGAAAACAATGTCACAATAATTACACTTAATTTTTTTTCCTTTGTCAATTACGTGCCCACCTCGTAGATACTTTCTGGCTCCACCACTGCCCACCCCATATTTCCCTCCAATTGAGACTTTTCCCAAACCGAGAGACATTGAATCCACCAACACGCACATGCCCCGTAATTTATGCATAAAAGACTTGGGCATCAGCACAATTAGACACGCATTTTTGCAGAAACTGGTTGTCTTTCCACAGAAAATGACTAGTGTCACCACAAACCGTTTGTGTCTACACCGTTCTTCTGTGCTTGGTCGGTAAACACATCAACCACTCCGCATTGGACTCCTTACGGCCTCAACAACCATGCGTAGCCAGGCCGATAAAATGCACCCTAACGGATAGGTGACGAAACGATATGCTTTGAGTTCCCATCGAAACGGAGCATACTGACAACCCTCAATGATGCCAGTCGTGTAAGGGCAATGTGTGTGTGTGGTTCCCGCAAGGTCATCCCACATATGTAGTGGTCCCACCGAGAAAAAAGCAAACCCCCGTGCGCCCCGTAATTTCTGCATAAAATGACTTGGGCATCAGCACAATCAGACATGCAATTTTGCAGCAACTGACTTGTGTTTCCACATAAAATGACTGGTGCCACCACAAACCATTTCCACATTGCCTTTGCTGTTGTTCATGGGACCCCATTATTCCTACAAGGTCATCTAGTTCCCACAAGATTTCTGGAAGAGCTAAACTCATGCTTCATGTGTGAAGAGATAAAAAGCTAAACTCATGCTTCATGCGGGAACCACACACACACATTGCCCTTACACGGCTGGGATCATTGAAGGTTGTCAGTATGCTCCGTTTTGATGGGAACTCAAAGCACATTGTTTCGTCACCTCTCCGTTATGGCGCATTTTATCAAAAAGTGAGTTCTACAATATTTCTACTGCTTTTGTTTTTAGGTAATAAACTTTTTGTTAACAAATTAGAATACCTTTTTGAATTGCTATACCAATATTTCTTATATGTTTCACTCGATTTTTTTTAGTACTAGCTGCAGCAATGAGTTAGATCTTGTTCACGGGGTAACTGAAGAGGTGTTTTAGCAATGAATGCGTGGATAGCTTATTTCTTGTATGTATTGAATCCTCTTAAGATGTCGAGGGAAAAGTGCAGCCCCATTTGCAGTGCTTTTCATTACAAAACGGCTAAACCTCATTCGTTTCTTCAATCCCAACCCCCTTAGCAAGGGAAGGCGTAGTTCCCGCAAGGTCTTCTTTTCTTAGGAGTCCCACCAAAGCAAAAGTAGCTCTTGTGCCCCCCGTAATTTCTGCATAAAAATACTGTGGTGTCGGCAGAATCCGACATGCACTTTTGCATAACAAACTTGGGTTTCTGCACACAACGACTTGTGTGGTGTTGGAACCAAAATACTTACTTTTTTGCAAACTAACTGAATATTAATACTAAGGGACAAATACAAAACTTTGAAAACAAACTTGATACCACATTTTTGCACGTAGGTTTATGTCTGATGATCTCGTTTCCTGTGAATTGTGTGCATGTGTCGTCAATTGGGTGTGTAGTCGATAGTGCCGTGTGAATTTTGGAGACTGTCACTGTGTTTCCACTTGCTTGGTCATTAACAGCGCCCACTCTCATCCTCCCTTAATCTCCATCGTCCTTTTTAACCTCCTCAAATTCCCTCACATAATCCTCAATTTTATCCAACAAAATCAATCCTAATCGCCAATATCTTTATTTCCATTATGCTAGTAACGTTAGTCACCACTCCGATGGTTATTATACAACTATGTCATAAATTCAAAGGATATAACTGGTTGGTACATACAAGCGAGTTTAGATCAGTTCCAACCTATCTTTTTTTTAATTAGACGTTGATATTTAAAACTTGATATTTAGTTTTCATTGTTCTATAAGCAGAGAAGAAATAATCCTGCTTTGACGAGTACCACTGGCACACTTGCATGAAGAAAGGGGGCTAAAGCATTTGCATGGAAGTTGTTGTTCATGAAGAAGATTAACGTGTTTGGAATTTTTTATATTGAAAATTATAATAGGTGGGTGGGGGTGGGCTGAGGCGTGGGCAGGGGAGAGGGGGGGGGGGGGTGAGGGACATGTAGTTTGGAAGGAAAGCTGATTTGGAAGAGAAGATGAGGAGGGGTAGTTTGGGTAGTATCACTCTTAAGTTTCAAAAAAATTCATTTTTTTTAAAGCGAGGATTGTTCATCACTCTTTGTTACTTTTGGCTTGGCAATGTGAAATCATTTATATGAGTGCATGGTTTATTTTAGGTACAAGAATCTGGAGAAGAGATGCAAACCGAGAAGGAGATACTGTTAATTTTATTGCAACCGAACAACTGCTAGAGTTTGGAAGTTTTCGGTCCTCATTTTTGCAGGTATTATTCTAGATGGATGGATTTAGATAGTTTCTAACTTTTTCAATAGTTTGCATCCTTATGTCTTCATGCGGCGTATTTAGAACGGATCTGTTACTTCTTTTTTCTTTATCAAAAGATTGTTATAGTAGTATTTTCTGAATTGCTTGGAATGTACAAGTATGTGACTTATATATCCCATGTCTCTTTACGTTCGAACCCTTATTAGAACAATTGTTTCGCATAGATGATGTAAAAGAAGAACTATCTTCCTTTAGTATCTCCCAAATGTAAGAATTGACGAGTTTATTTAAGGCACAAGTGCTCTAACTTAGTCAACTGACGGGATACCGTGAACTGATATTATACATTTTTCTACAAAATATAGTTCTCTAACTTAGCTAACTAGCAGGATACCGTGAACTGATATTAGATATTTTTTTACAAAATATAATTCTTCTTTTAGTATCTCATATGTCCACTGGACAATATATTTGACAAACGTTTTTGCAGTTAATAAATAATAGTATTTAAATTCATTTGCTACAAAAAAAGAAAAACATATTGGTTGTACCAACCCAATGATACTCGTGCCAAACAAAAGCAACATTTTGGTTCAAACCTTATTCTTAATAAGCTCTTCCAGTAGATTTCTGTTCCGAACAAATCGTGGGTCAGCCTGAAAAACAAAAAAAAAACACCTTTTGTGATTCAGAAATGATTACAAACCAATGTTTGACAAATTTAGTATTGCATCATTTGGAATAGAAGAATCGACTTGAATATCTGCACAAAATGACAAACATCTTTGCATAACCGTACTTGCATTCTTGCAGAAAATGACTTGTACCAGAACAGGGATCAACAATTTTGGGGGCAGGGGTAATTCGGGAAGATCAAAGTAAAGGATTTCAAAAAATCCATTTTTTTCTAAGTCTACCCCTTGTTCAGAAATTTTAAAAAGTCACCCCACTTTTTCATAACTTTTCAAAACAATCCCACCTTCCACTAAGTTTTATTTCCAAAACCCATCTTTTCCTAATTTTTCGATTTTGTTTTGAAAATTTTTGAACAATGGGAGGGCTTAAAAAAATGTGTTTTTTCATGACTTTAGTTTTTACTATCCAAACTACCCTTTCCATGTCTTTCCCTCCTAATCAGATTTCCTTCCCCCTCTCTCCCCTTCCCATCCTCCACCCCCTACCCACCCACCCGTTATAATTTTCTATGCAAAATTATCTTAACTTTAACTTTTCCTTTCCTGGATAAATTGTTGTTGTATCCATTTTGGTCCAATAACAATTTACAGAGCTCAAATTGAGTTCGTATAATGGTGCAACTCTCTGCATATGAAGTTCACGAGTTACTGTCCTCGTGGGTAAAGTTATCTATGGTTGGAATACATTCCTCATCCTCTCTGGAAAATAAAAACCTTCTAGAATTGAAATCGTAATATTTGAGATCAGATTCTGACATTTGGCTTGTAATCCTTTTTTGGTCCCCCCCCCCCCCCCCCTTCTTTTTGTAAGAGGTGTTGGGGGACTCATAAACCTGGATGCAAATGCTGAAGGCTTGACACAAGTCGTGTTTATGCAAGAATATAAGTACAGTTATGCGAAAATACAAGTACAATTATGTAAAAGTGTTAAATTCTCTGATAAGTACCTTATTAACTTTGACTCGTGATCGAGTTGATGCCTGCTCTTTCTCTAACTTATTTAGGTTGAGATTGTTGGGTGATGGGGTAATATATTTGCAGGCTATTTTTTTGCTTTTATTTTGTGTCAGCTCCTCTAGTTAATTTATACTAGATGCTGTAGAGGTTTACATCTTAAATGAAGTACTTAAATTAAAAAAATTTGTAACGTAGATCGTGAATGGTTTTTCAACCTTTTAGTCTCGAGCATAGAGTTTTAAAGTCACGTCGCTCGATATCTGACGGTTCGTTTATTTCATAGGACGGCAGTTTAAGATGAAAAAGTTACAAAGTGAGAAACATAATTGGTATCTCAATGTGAGTCTCCATAATTGCATTTGATAATGATCTGATTCAACTGCTTGTTAAACAACTGATTATCATAAAAACTTATTATTATTCAACTTTTGGAATTTACGCTGAGATACATCTCGTTACATTAGGAATCTCCGGCTATACGGCACAAATGATTTTGAAAATTGCAAGCGGGCACTATTGCAAAAGGGGGATTGACAAAAGGGAAAAGCTAGTAGTACACGTGCTACATAAAAGGGGTTACTTCAGTCCATCTCGAGGTAAGTTGCGCAGGGTCAAAGGGTGACTTGAGCATTTTTTAGTATTTTGCATGCTACCAAATACGTCCAGCAACAACAGTCTAACAATCGAGAGAAATTACCACATCTAAAATTGTACTTGCACACACGATTATGCTTTCGGCCGCGATCCACCTTTCAACTAAAGATAGAAGATGTAAGTAATTTTTAAATGACAATGATACAAGGTCTGCAAATAGAGAGAAGTTATCGGATCTAAAATTGTAACCAATCGATAACTTCTTGTTATTTTGTGAAAATGTGGAGACAAAATAATGAAAAAATATTTGACACGTAAAACACCGTTGTTAGCGTTTTATTGGCTATTAATGAAGAGAAGTTGAAATATAATACATGAAAAATATTAAAAGCTCAAGAAAAGCTTTATTAAAAAAAGTACTCTCTCTTAATAATAATAGTATAGATTACAAGAATGGAGAATCAATCTCAACCATTGTTAAAAAAGAAAAAGTTATCCGTGAGATAAACTATCGTTTGAAATAAAACCCTAAAAAAAATCAGATTTTATTTTGATTCCCCTTCTCTTTGAGTTTCTTCCTATGCAAGAAAATGAAGATCATCAGCAAATTTTTGACTTTAGTTCGTGCACTGGTTTGGAAGCATGAAAAAAAAAACAGAGCATTACATTTATACAATAATACCATTACCAACCAGCTCTTCTGCCCCCGTAATTTCTGCGTAAAAAGACTGGGACATCGGCAGAATCAGACATGCACGTTTGCATAAAAGGACTTGTGTTTCAGCAGAATGTGACTAGTTTCACCTAGAGGGGTAGTTTGGGTAGTCAAACACTTAAGTCCAAAAAAAACCCATTTTTTTAGAGCTCCCCCTTGTTCAGAAATTTTCAAAAGAAAACCCTCTTTTTCTCAAGTTTTGAAATATATCCCTCCTTCTACAAAAACTTAACCACAAAACCCACTTTTTCCTAATTTTCCCGTTATTCTATCACATATTTCTGCTTCACTGACAGCATTCTCTAAAAAACTTTTCAATTCCGAATCGTTCCCATGCAGGATAATTCCCTAACATCTAACTTATTAATATGTCTTGACTATAACCGAAACAAACTCTTTCGAAACAAAAAAATTTTCATCCTAAAAAATGCGCCCAATATGTGTGGGCTGATGAGCTTCTAGGTGAAATGGGCCAGCAAGATGCAAGATGTGTATGTAGCCTTGTAAAATGGGCCTGCAAGGCTACCCACTCTGTTAGAGACTAAGGCCACGTAAAGTCGAGTTAAAACTTATAATAACGAGCCGCTTCATTCTCTCTGGGCCTAACCAAATCACCAGCAGCAAGTTGACCGCGTGGAGTCGGTGACAGCCCTGCCAAATTGTGTTTAATAAAGTACTGCCAAATTGTGTTTAATAAAGTACTGCCAAAGTTCATCTATATTCCGACTCACGCTCATAAATGTAGATGAGCTTACTTTGATGAAAAAAGAGTGCCTAAATCTACGATCGTTTCAACTTAATTCGTACCTTTTGGTTGCTAAATATGCTCCACCTGGGTAAAGTTTCAGTGAAACTTTGTAACTTGTTTAGTACAAAACCGTGTTGATTTAGCTCCACCCTGGGTAAAGTTTCGAGTTTAACTTGTTTAAAAGCATTACATGAAGGTAAATAATCGAATACCGCCGGCCTCTAACGATCCACTTATTTACTCTGACTTCTTGGGAAAATGGCGAGAACACTGTGGAGTAATTCCGGAAAAGCATAAGATGGAGCAACAATTAGCATGAGAACAACCAACGCAAGCCCATATCTCTTTATGTGTGGCTTTGGACGAGCTTATCAAGAATATAAAATTAAAGATGAGGTCTCATGATAATGGATGTTATTTGCAGATCATATAGTTTCCATTGAGGAGACCGGAGCAGGATTAATTGTTAAGTTAGAGGCGTGAAGGACTGCTTTAGAATTGAAGGACTTTAAGTTGAGGATGAGAAAGACCAAGTACACGAAATGCAATTTTAGTAAAACTAGGATGAGGTAAGTGTTAGTGTTTTTTCAAAATATAGTGTCAAAGTTAGTTCATTTTCTTTGTCAAAATGATGAAAAGAAGATGAAGAGACAAAGAGGGAGGAATTCTACATAGAAGGGAATTGGAAAAGTAAGTGGGTATATAATAAAGAACTTCACTTACTTTAATATTTATGTGGTATACTAAGGTGTATGCATGTGCACCGAGTATGGTGCGAAGCATCATACGAGGAACGAACGCACGCACGCGTGCGCGTGGCAGTGGGCTGTGAGGCGCAATGTGGCGCTTTGATGGCGCACTTTGCACTTCGCACGTGCCTTTAAGTTTTCATGGCGAAAACTAGGCCCGGATCAGGTCGGATCCTACCAATTTCTTAGTTGTAAACCCGTTATCCAGTATTTCATACATTTTTCTGTGGAGTGAATATCGTGTGTGCAAACGCTATTCACTAGTGCGCTTCGTTGTATTTTGGAGGGTATTTGTCTGTAACCCGCTGCACACCAATTTTAGGTGGGGGCAAATTATAAACTTAAGGAGAGCGTTTTACAACGTGCCTCGAAGCCGATCCTCTTTCAGTCACAAAACCATCTCATATTCCAACAATCTTAAGTTTATATTCTGCAACAATGGCGTTCGTGACGTTGAAAGACATGGGCTCGGATTTCCACCGCTTGGAGCGCTTTGATGGTGGGGACTTCGTTCGTTGGCAAAGGAAGATGCACTTTCTACTAGTAACAGTGAAAGTGTACTATGTGATAGTGAATCCAAGACCTCCGCAACCCGGTGAAAAATGAGGGGGAAAGTGTTGCGAAAGAAAGATTGAGGTGTGATCAAGATGATGAGATATGTCGAGGACATATTCTGAATGGCATGTCCAACACGCTATTCGATGCCTATCATACTGTCAAGACCGCTAAGGAACTTTGGAACCAATTGGAGCGTCGTTACATCACCGAGGATGCCACAAGTAAAAGGTTCATCGTTTCTAAATTTTTTGATTACAAAATGGTTGATGGTAGGTCGGTTATGGAACAGTTTAATGAGATTAAAAGTATTCTTGATCGTTATTCCCAACACAAGTTAGCCTTGGATGAGTTTGTCGTGGTTACATCTATCATTGATAAATTGCCTCCTTCTTGGAAGAATTTTAGGAACAGCCTTAAGTATCACAAGGAAGACATCAACCTTGACGAGTTGGGTACTCATCTTCGAATTGAGGAAGACTTGCGCAAGGAAGAAAAGTCTAAAAGCGAGAGTGTTTCTAAAATCTTGGCCGTGGAAGAAGGAGAATCATCCAAGAAGAACTCCCATGAGAACAAGAAAAGGAAGCTTCAAGGAAATGATGACGACGACAAGGACAAGAAGAAAAAACACAAAAGAAAGTGTTTTCACTGTGGCAAACCAGGGCACTATAAGCGTGATTGCCGTGCCTTGAAGAAACAAAAAAAGGCGACCGAAAATAATTTAGTCGCGGTAATCAGTGAGGCAAATGTCCGTGAAGATAACGACGCATGGTGGATTGACTCGGGTGCGACAAACCATGTGTGCAAGGACAAGAGGTTTTTTACAACCTATGAACCGGTAAAGGATGGAAGTCTTCTTTACATGGAAAACTCGTTAATTGTGCAAATTGTGGGCAAAGAAAATGTCGAGCTCGAGTTTACATCCGAAAAAGTTGTCACCTTTACCAATGTTTGTTATGTGCCCGAAATTAGGAAGAATTTAGTTTTGGGTTGTATGCTTAACAAGTTTGGTTTCAAACTTGTTTTTGAAACTGATAAGTTTGTACTCTCTAAGGAAGGGATTTTTGTGGGAAAGGGATATCTTTGTGAGGGATTGTTTAAACTTAATATTAATAATAAGAATATTATTTCTGCTTATATTATTGAGTCACAATCTTTTCTTTGGCATAATCGTTTAGGACATGTTAATACTAGAAAAATTAATGACATGATTAAATTAAATCTTTTGCCTAGTATGCATGTAGATAAAAGATTTTGCAAGACATGTATGCTCACTAAAATCACTAGAGCTCCTTTTCCAAATGGACAAAGAGAGTCTAAGATTTTAGATTTAATATATAGTGATTTAGGAGATTTTCACTCCTCTCCTTCATTAGGAAGAAACTCATATTATGTGACCTTCATTAATAATTATTCTAGGTATTGCTATGTTTATTTATTGCATAATAAAAGTGATGCCATGCCTAGTTTTGTCACATATAAAAATGAAGTAGAAAATTTTTGTGATGCCAAAATAAAAATACTTAGAACCGATAGGGGAGGAGAGTACTATGAGCCACCATTTTTTTTGAAGAAAATGGCATAGTGCATGAACTCTTTGCACCGTATACACCACAACAGAACGGTGTAGTGGAAAGAAAGAATCGGACATTAGTCGAAATGGTTAATGCCATGCTCTCCAACTCGGGTCTAGGAAAAGAATTTTGGGGGGAAGCTTTATTAACAGCTTGCTATATATTAAATAGAGTTCCAATTAAAGGGAATAACGTTACTCCTGATGAGTTATGGAAGAAAATGAAGCCTAATCTGAATTATTTTAAAGTTTGGGGTTGTAGAGCCGTTATAAGAGTTCCGGAACCAAAAAGGAAGAAATTGGGTGAAAGAGGCATTGAATGTATTTTCATTGGTTATGCTTTACACAGTAAAGCATATAGGTTCATGGTAGTGGAATAAAATGATTATTATTCTAAAAACACTATCATTGAATCTAGAGATGCCATCTTTGACGAAAGTAGGTTCCAATCACTTCCTAAGCAAGTTGAGCAAAAGGAAGGTCAACGTGATGTTGAGGAAAACCATAAAAATGAAGTGGAACCTAGAAGGAGCAAACGAATGAGAATTGCTAAAACCTATGGACCCGATTTCTACATGTATTTGGTAGAAAGAACTAAGACGGCAATACAAAACTCCATACCGATTGTTTTAAATGTGGAATCTGACCCTGGACTTATGAAGAGGCCATGAGGTCTCAAGATTCTTCTTTTTGGAAGGAAGCAATAAATGAAGAGATTGATTCAATCATGGGAAATGGAACATGGAAATTGGTGGATTTACCACCTGGTTCGAAACCCATTGGTTGTAAATGGATCTTCAAGAAAAAGTTAAGGGTTGATGGATCGATTGAAAATTTTAAGGCAAGGTTAGTGGCTAAGGGTTTTTTTCCAAAAGGAAGGTGTTGATTATTTTGACACTTATGCACCAGTTGCAAGGATAGCCACTATTAGGGTGCTTATTGCACTAGCTTCCATCCATAAGCTAGTTATTCATCAAATGGATTTTAAAACGGCATTCTTAAATGGTGAATTAGATGAGGAGGTATACATGCAACAACAGGAAGAGTTTTTGTACGTGGGCAAGAAAATAAAGTTTGTAAGTTGATTAAGTCATTGTATGGACTTAAGCAAGCCCCTAAGCAGTGGCATCAAAAGTTTGATCAAATTGTGATGTCTAATGGTTTTAAAATACATGAATCGGATAAGTGTGTGTACAGTAAGTTCGATGGCAGTAAGGGAGTTATCATTTGCTTATACGTAGATGATATGCTCATTTTTGGTACTGAGTTGGAACAAGTTGTAAAGATAAAGAAATTCTTATCCAATAAATTTGAAATGAAAGACATGGATGTTGCTGATGTGATTTTAGGAATTGAAATCATTAGTAATAATGGTTGCATAACCTTGTCATAATCTCATTATATTGAGAAGGTGTTAAAAATGTTTGACCATTTGGATAGCACACCAGTTAGTACTCCGTTCGATGAGAGTATTAAGTTGTCTCCTAATGATGGTGGATGTTAAAACGACATTCTTAAATGGTGAATTAGATGAGGAGGTATACATGCAACAACCGGAAGGGTTTGT
The DNA here is from genome assembly GCA_033070095.1 of Escallonia herrerae. NCBI lineage: Eukaryota > Viridiplantae > Streptophyta > Magnoliopsida > Escalloniales > Escalloniaceae > Escallonia > Escallonia herrerae. The sequence continues at coordinate 67,940 of JAVXUP010002192.1, read as the reverse complement.
TGTACGTGGGCAAGAAAATAAAGTTTGTAAGTTGATTAAGTCATTATATGGACTTAAGAAAGCCCCTAAGCAGTGACATCAAAAGTTTGATCAAATTGTGATGTCTAATGGTTTTAAAATACATGAATCAGATAAGTGTGTGTACAGTAAGTTCGATGGCGGTAAGGGAGTTATCATTTGCTTATACGTAGATGATATGCTCATTTTTGGTACTGACTTGGAACAAGGATGGAGTAAAAACAGAAACCAATGGCTTTCCAGACGAAGCCTGACATTGGCACTCCCTTTGACACACTAAACCCCATATACACACCCACACTTCTCAGTCTCACACACACCCCTCTCTTCACACACCTGTTACACACATTGTACGCACACACTTCACACCCTTTAACACATTGAACTTCACACCCACACACACATACACATACACATACACATCTCATTCTCTCTCTCTCTCTCTCTCTCTCTCTCTCACACACACACACACACACATATTAAATTAATACCCACTTACTTTTCCAATTCCCTTTTATGTGGGATTCCTCCCTCTTTGTCTCTTCATCTTCTTTTCATCATTTTGACAAAGAAAATGAACCAACTTTGACTTGAAAAAAGTTTGGTCACTACTATCAATGGAATTTTGAATTTTGTTCAAAAGAACTTAAATAGGAACTCTAGCCTAATAATACAGGGACCATGTAAAATAGCCTGTTTAAACTCATTCAGCAGTATTAAAAAGGAAACTCATCATATCAAATAAAATCCTACAGAAATAATAACTATGTTACCATTCAAATGATTCCAACTAACAAAATCTCCAACATCATTAGCACAAACATGCGTATACATCATAATAACAAAGCTTCTGACACGCTTGCTATGAAAGTTAGAGAAAACTATCGTGTGCATAATAATAAGATTTTGACGTATCGCCTCCAGGATACAGCACTTGATTTTAAACTCTTACTTTAAATGATTATGTTTCTATACAAACAAATGAAGCATAAGTTTTACCCAATACCCTACCACTATGTAAAAAATTCAAAGTTTAAAACGTCATAAAACAGTGAAGATGAAAGCTTAAATTAGAAAAAACTTGGAAATAGTAGGAAAAGCTCTTTTTAAGACGAGCTCGTACGCTATTGCTAATGCGGGATATAACCACTGAAAATAGGTTGTGAATCATTAATTCAAAATTTTATTTATGGTAGATAAGTTCAGTAATAAAAAAATGTGGCCGCTGAAAATAAATGTTGAAAACAGTGGGGGCAATATTTTATTAAACCATAACAATCGACCATTAAATGGAAAGCCTAACGCGTACATATCAAGCTTGGGGAAGTAAAACTCGTGTTTCCCATATTTGTACATTTTCTTTGAGCGTCGACGTCGAGTAAGACAGTTAAGTACAAAATAACTAAGATGGAGAGGAGTGTTCTCATGTGTATACTGCTTAATGTTTCTCTGAAAAAGAATGTTAGACAATTTATTTTGGTGTTCTCATGTATATACTGCTTAATATTTCTTTGGAAAAGAATGTTAGACAATTTTTTTCAAAATGTACGACTGGATATAAGTATGTAACAATGAAAAATCTTTTCAAGCATAAGCAATATGCGACTTAAACATATCTTATTTTTTTTTGTTCTTTTAAAACCCAATCTTATTACTAAAAATGCATTTGCTTTTATTAAAATACTTGAACACATAAACTTTGGCACATATTTCTGAATTTTTTGACGTTTAGAGTTGTACTTGGCGGTGACTGTATGCTAGTTTTGATGATATGCTTTCTTGCATGTTGTTCTCAACCTATCCTGGTCGTACCCAAGGGTCTATTAGGGGTCCCTTTTTGCACGAACACATCGACCCAGTCAACGTCAATTTTTTTCAACACATCGAACCGGTTAAAGTGCGTGCACTCATGTCACATGCATTTCTTACTTCGCACGCCTTAGTCACCAATTATTTTACGTTAGTGTGACTCACGGTACCACGTTCGTCGCGTCGCGACCACCCGAGCACCTTTTTGCCAAAAACATCGACTGATGGCACAATCGGAGCGACGGGGTCAAGGGCAAAGGCCTTGGCCAACCCTATGGGGTCGGCCTCGGCCTCCCCCAAGGCCATGGGGTCGGCCTTGACCTCCATGGGGGGTCAACCTCGGCCTCCATGGGGGGTTGGCCTTGGCCTTCCCTCCCGGTTTTTCACTTTTCGTGCAAAGTCCTTTTCGCGCTTTGTTCGCTTCATACACTTTGTATGTGACTTGGCACCTTGTTCGTCACGTGGGTATGACTCACGGCAACACGCTCGTCGCAATGCAACTTCGGATTCATCATTGCCCATCAAAACACCAACTGTTGACGCGCCCGAAGTTCACCAAAAGGGGTAGTGGCCTTGGCCTCCCTTCATGGGAGTGGCCACCCCCTAGGGTCTGCCTCGGCCTCCCCAGGGGTGGTGGTCTTGGCCTTCCCCCAATTTTGGCCTATGGCCTCCCCTCCGGCGGGCACTTATTTACTTGAGTCTTTGCACCTCCGCGATGTTTACGACGGATGTTCGTAGACCAACCTCGCGACGTCGGTCGTGCATCAACCTCGTGATGTCCGTCATCCGTGACAGCGCACCACTCTTACGATGCCCGTTGCCCAAAGTCGCACGCTACAGCCGAATGACCAGTCGCCGACGACTGCATACCTTCACTCCCAACTTTGTCATTACTACATGTTGCATTCATTATTTTGTTATAACAGGCACACTCAACTCATATCCTATCTTCGGGACACCCAACACATGCCCGAGAGCCATTTTCATGATATGTGCCCCCGACACCAGGTATTGTCTCCGTGCCAGTGTGCCACTTCTATGATACGTGCCCCTGGCACCAAGTATTGCTCCACGACGTTCGTCACCGCACGCGTTCGTCATTTTTATGACACATGCCCCGGTACCAGGTATTGTCTCTGCGACGTTCGTCGCCACGTCCGTGTGCCACTTCTATGATATGTACCCCCGGCACCAAGTATTGCTCCGTGACGTTCGTCGCCCCGCCCATGCGCCACTTCCATGTCACATGCCTCAGCACCAGGTATTGTCTCCGCGACGTTCGTCACTGCAACCGTGCGCCATTCTCATGATATATGCCCCCGGCACCACGTATTACTCCGCGACGTTCGTCGCCTCAATAGTGCGCCATTCTCATGATACGTGCCCCCGGCACCAAGTATTGCTCCTCGACGTTCGCTACCGCAACCGTGCGCCATTCTCATGATACGTGCCCCTGGCACCAAGTATTGCTCCTCGACATTCATCGCCCTAACCGTGCACCATTGTCATGATACATGCCCTCGGCACCAAGTATTGCTCCGCGACTTTCGTCGCCTCGACCGTGCGCCAATCTCATGATACGTGCCCCCGGCACCAAGTATTGCCCCGCGACGTTCGTTCCCTCGCCCGTGTGCCATTCTCATGATACGTGCCCCCCGACACCAAGTATTGCTCCGCGACGTTCGTCGCCGTGCCCTATGCCATTCTCATGATATGTGACCCTGACACCAAGTATTGCTTTGCGACGTTCGTCGTCACGCCCGTGCACCACTTCCATGACACTTGCCCCAGCACCAGGTATTGTCTCCGCACCCATGCGCCACTTCCATGACACGTGCCCCCTGCACCAAGTATTTCTTAGCGACGTTCGTCGCCATGCCCGTGCTCCACTTCCATGACACGTGCCTTGGCACCAGGTATTGTCTCCGGATTGTTCATCGCCGAGCCCATGCGCCACTTCCATGACACGTACCCCTACAACAGGTATTATCTCTACAAGGTTCGTCGCCGCGCCCGTGTACCACTTCAATGACATGTGCCCATGACACTAGGTATTGTCTCCACGACGTTCATCGCCCCGCCCATGAGCCACTTCCGTGACATGAGCCCACGACACCAGGTATTGTCTAATGCTGTTGGCATCGCGCCCATGCACGACAGTTATGCTACATGCTTTCGGGGGGCTCCGTTCGTAGTGCTCCGGCACGAGGACCCCTCGCAGCGGGATGGACTCGCAACCTTATAGTCATCGCCGCTATGGGATGGGCTCACAACTTTAAAGCCATCGCTGTCACAATCACGGTGGGCTCCGGTAAGAGGACCCTTTGCAGCGGGATGGACTCACAACCTTATAGTCATCGCCTTCACGGGATGGGCTCACAACATTAAAGCCATCGCAATCATAATCACTGGGGGCTTCGGTAAGAGGACCTTTTGCAGTGGGATGGACTCACAACCTTATAGTCATCGCCTTCACGGGATGGGCTCACAACCTTAAAGCCATCGCCGTCACAATCACAGGGGTCTCCAGCATGAGGACCCCTCGCAGTGGGATGGACTCACAACCTTATAGTCATCGCCGCCAGGGGATGGGCTGATAACCTTAAAGCCATCGCTGTCATAATCACGGGGGGCTCCGGCACGAGGACCCCTCGTAGCGGGATGGACTCACAACCTTTTTTTGGATGGGCTCACAACCTCAAAGCCATCACCGTCACAATCACGAGGGGCTCTGGCATGAGGACCCCTCGCAGCGAGATGGACTCACAACCTTATAATCATCGTCGCCATGGGATGAGCTCACAACCTTAAAGCCATCACCGTCACAATCACAGGGGGGCTCTGGCACGAGGACCCCTCGCAGTGGGTTAGGCTCATTACCATAAAGCTATCACCGTCTTCATTCTGGGGGGGCTCCATTCGTAGTGCTTCGGCATGAGGACCCTGTGCAATAGTGGGATAGGCGACTCCTTTAGGACACTATCTTCGTCAGGGTGTCTTCGTGACTGGCCTACGTGCTCCGGCACTGGGGGCTCGCGTCGGCACCCCTAAGGACTATGACCCCCTGGTCACTCCGAGACGGGAGCAGGTCTTCAAAGGGCATCGCGCCTAGTCCACCTGGCAGCTGGGCGTCGGGTCTTCCCCACCACTGCCAGGCCTGTGGGACTCTACAAGAGCTTGGATTGGTAGCTAGATCAAGGGGGTTCTCTGGCCACACCGACGCTGTGGGAGCCAGTCTTTCTAGACAGATATAACAACGCTGTGCTGGGCAGGCCGGGTGAATATGCAATTCGACAGTCCATAGAGCATCGGCAGCTGTGGACCCCTCAGTGACGTGTCACTCCCAGGGAGTGCCACGTGTCACGTGATGACATCATCATCTCAACCTCTATAAATAGAGGTCTTGAGAATTCATTTACGAGACTTTAGATTTTTAGATTCTCAGAACTCTGACATTTTCACTTTCTCACTCTAGAATCCTACAGAGAGAAACATACAGGACATTGACTCTGGATCTAAGTATCGGACTGTGACTGTTGTCGTGCATTCACCCTGTGCCATCGCCCTCGCAACACTGCCACCCTCAGGCTCTGTTTGGGAAGCCCTTGGTCTCTGCCCTTACTCTTCCCTTGTTGTGTCCCACATCATCACACTCGACATCTGACTCGGACTGCATTCCTTGTCGCACCTCCATGTCGATAACGAACCCATTTTCCTTGGCATCACATGTTTAGGCTTTGATTTTGATGTTCTTTCATGTCTTAAAAGGATGATGATATAGAAGGACTAGAAGTATACGGGTGCCGCACCATCTCTGAGAGAGGCAATTTCATCAAAACGCCTTTCTCCCCAAAACCTTCTCTCTGATACTCTCGTCTACGTCCCCACTGTCAGCTTTCTCGGTCGGTTGTGATGTGATAGTTTAAAAGCTGTTTAGTTAGGATATGTATGGGATCTTGGCACTCCGGTGAGCTGGATGACGCCCCTGTCATGCAGGATAGTTTTTATCAGCCTTTGGTTATCCTCTGTTTTTGGCATCGATAATTGGTTGGCGATGGATTTAGGGTAAACTGTTTGGTTCCGGGTTTTATCTGGTTATACGATTGGGTTGTGGTGGCTTAATGTGAAGCTTGATTTCACCGTCCGGGGTTGTGGGTTTTGCCGTCGAGATTCTTTGGGCTGTCTTGGGTTGGAGATGGAGTTTAGATCTCTAGGCTTTTCTTCTAGGGTTTTTACTCCCCCTTCCCTCTGGATCTAGAAAGGTTGGTATGTATACTGCAATTTTAGGTGGCGCGCTTTTCTGTTCTGCTTGTTGTTGGTTTGCGTTAGGTGAACTTGGCAGCTACTATGAGATGACGGTCTGCGGTGGTTGATAGTGAGCTTGCTGGGTTCTGGTCAGATGTCGATTTGTCCGTCGGGCTTTAACTGTGAGGTGTGAGGGTTTTTGATGTGGGGCTTTGTTTCCACTAGGGCTACCAACATCGAGATGGCCAGAAAAAGTCGTGTTTCTGGCGCCGAAGTGAAAGCACGATGATCGAGGCAACGGTGCATGCCGGGGACATGGGTCTGGAATAATAATTAGGTTAATAGAATGTTGGTGTAATTTGATTGGTTGTTGTTTTTAGTAATTAGCTTGTTTTTGGTTGTTAATTTAGTCGTTAGTTCATAACTTGATTAGGTTTTCTTTTGTTTTTAGCTGATAATTCGCTTGTTTATAGTTAATGCTACCCTTAAGGAGAAAAAAATAGTAAGGCAAAAATAATTTATTTTATCTTTTGTTTTCTTTTGCCTGCTCATTTGAATGGGGATATCATTCATTTAATTAATTTTTTTTCTTTTGGATACTTCATATATATTTAGTTTCAAAATTTATCGAGGTAAATATATTCTATATTTCTATAAAAAGAAGTAAAAAACAAGAACCAGAAGTTCTTACAACGGAAACTTGAAAAGATTGCCCCTGGTTGTCTCCGTTATTGCTGTTTGGGTATGAGCAATGCGCAGGGCAACGGTCACAACGGTGTGACCGTTACTGTAATTTCCCCAGCCAGTGTCAGGTTAGCGCGATTTGCAGTTTGAACATTCAAGAACGCCACGTGGGGCCCACCACCGGCGTTCAACATTCTGGGGCTGGTCCAGCCACGTCATCTTCGATGGCTTCAACGTTGGATTTTAGGCTTCTTCCAATCCCCCACGTAGGGAGGGGTCCCCACATCCCCCCAAACCCCCGACTCCTCTGGTACGGCGTTCTTGTGGTTGACATTTCCCTCATTTTTCCGATGGGCATCTCGTGATACGCATCCTATAATTGAGTGGGTCCCGCGGACGACACAGTCATCTTGGTGCACACGTGTCGGCAGGATGTGGACCGTACGTGGCGGCAAAAGATCGTCGCGGTATGAGACTTGTCCTGATATGGAAAGGCGCACCTCGTGAGACGTGAGCACCCACCCCAGATCTGGTACTGGATGTCAGCAGTCGCCATATGCTTGTTCTTTTTTTTTTTGGTACAACCCCATGTGCTTAATGCTTTGTGCTTAGGCTTCTCGCGGAAGCTCCCAGTGCAGTACCAAGTTGTACCATTTGTTTACCAGGCTGTACACTTCTTGTACAGGGCCCATACAGTACCTCAGCCAGAAAATCGGCTTTTTTTACCAATCATAAGGTTTGGAAGAGTGTAATGTTGGTCTAACGAGAATTTCAATTAGATTCCTCATACTCTCTACACTTTTTTCTTTTTTAACCCACTAATCTAAAAAACATCAAAAGGTATATTTTGTCACGTCGGGCGATACAGATCGTTCTCTATTATTCGATCTTTACACGTCAATTAAATCGCACCGTAACAAGAGGGGTAAGTAAATTAGCGGAAAAAACCTGGCCTACGTGTTCCAGTAGTGTCTAACTCTTGATCTGGGTCACTGAGGTATAAGGTGTTCCTCGACGTACGTGGGGAACGACGGTGATTGGATTGTGGAACCTTGAATGGAATCTCAACTGTGGCTCACTCCTGTTAAACAAAGTTTGACACTTTGACACCATAGATCGATATATTTGTAGACTAAAAGCTACCTTAAATAAAGTTGCAAGCTGTGCTCCAAGTTTTGTAATATGGAAGATGAAATTAACTTCGTACGCAAGTACTACTTCAGAAGATTAAACCTTGAAATTTTCCTGGTTATAACAAATTGTGCACTAGCATCATCTGTCGCTGCACATGCACCGTATGCTTTGTCTTTAGCTGCTCTACATTAGCTCGTTACAACACTTGGTGCAACTTCTGGTATGTATTGGATCTGATTTTAACGAAGAGCTATGTGATAATGCACTTCGGCAGATGCATAAATAGTGCATCCATTCTTTCATTTGTTCTCTATTATTATAACCTTGTTCCATCTTTTTTTGTGGCTGAAAAGCCCAAAACATGGATTATGATGGAGTTGCAAGTACTTTAACTACTACTGTTTGATGTGAAATCCGCAACTATCGGTCCGCTGACTGTACCAACTACCAGTTCCTCATGGCTTGGGTTTAAATATGTACATCACCATCTATGGCCTGCAGATTGTGATGGAGGTGGTGCCAAAATATCGATAAGTGAAAGCTGCAATTAAACCTTTCTTCATATGCAACGTTACTGCCTGCAAAGCTTGAAAGGTACAGCGAAGTCTCTAAACCAGAGCCATTGATTAGGTTTCCAATCTAGAACAAGAGACTTTGAGACGCTACTCAGTTACGAAATTATTTTGGTTACAATTTGCTACATATTCTACCATCCCCTTCTTTTTCTTATCGGTATTGTCCGAGAATTCTTCTATCTTGTTTGATCTCACTCATCCGTTACATCACGTCATATCGCTTACCCTTAAACTCACAAAGTTTCCCCAAATAAATTATACAAAGCATAATCTCATATTACCCTCAAGTATTACATAAGGAAGCCTTTCGATTTCGATGGAGTACAGAAGAAATATTAGCTAGTTTTTGCTTTTACTAATAGCATAAATTTCTTCAACTACCACAAGAGGTTGACTATGCCAGAAACTATGTGAAGTTTTGAGTTTAAACCTTTGCTGCTGTTGCTCAATATACTTTTGGTTTCTAACCTGAAGTTAGAACTGAAATTCTAGCTTTTGTAATCGAGAACATAGATATTATGTAAAGTCAGCAGAAGAAGTTATTGATCAGCTTGGCCCTCTTTGAGGAACAATAGTACTCGATATTAGCTGGGTGTGCTCTTGATTTGTACATAGTTCTTAATGTGATAGCTAATTCTTCTTACAGAAGTGAATGCTTCGCAAATCGGTGTCAAAAGCTATTTTCTTTTTCCTTCTTGATGCTGTATTCAAAGAAAGAAAAGTAGACATCTTGTAGATATGCAACTTGGCATGGAGTATAACAAGCTTAATGGAACAAAAGAGTTCACGACCAGAGAGAGAGAGAGAGAGAGAACAAATAACAAACAAATTAAGAAAAATAGAGAATTGCATTTGGAACCAGAAAAGTCATAGTACAAGAGTCAGAAAGTGTACAGGAAGAAGGGAAAAAGAACAGGAAAAAAAAAGGGGGGGAAAAGTAGAAGTACAGTCACGCAATTATTTTATTCTCATATACTGTGGAAAAACATTGGTTTATAGCCTGGCAGCTGATAAACCAAGCTGTTCTTGCACACATGGCAAACAAGAACCGAGTACAACGTTAAAGGAAAAAAAGGCTCGCATATTAGATGATTTTGCATCTAAATGCAGGAAATGTCGTCGAATTGAGGGGCTTCTTTTCTGGCTTGAAAACTCGCAGAAACAGGAGATTAGGTATTAGGGTTCAAGTGCAGGTGGGTGGTATTTTTTGGATCCCCTGACGTTGTAGTTCCACCATCACACCATCAAGAGATGGAGGTTTTAGTCCAAGAGGAAGTGGTTGCCACGGTTTTGCTAAAGCATCTCCAATAGCCGCATCTATACTCTCTTTTGACTGTAAAACAAGCCATACAACGAAGTTATAATAAGAAAAAGAGATACATTTATGCTAAATAAACCCTCGACTTACTCCAGATATTCCTTAAAAAGCTTTCATGTGTGACATGAAGAATAGAGTATCTCACTCTCACCTCACACCCTTACCATACTAACTAATCGTTTAGCAGAAGCCACGAAGATTCATATTCAAATCTGAGATCAGAAGGCTAAGAGGGACCTCTGGCTAAACAATTGAAGGGTTACAACAGCTGTAGTATAACACTGGTTTATCATATGTTTTAAGTAAGGTCTTAATGAGCCATATATACCAAATTTTAGTTTTCTCCCTGTGACTACGTGGGAGAGTGTATAGTACATTTGAAACTACAGAATTTTGTTAGGCAATCTGCTAATGTATGGAACCTGGTCCATGCTTTTTGCAATGCCATAGAAAATACACAAAACTTCAGGTCCACAATGGTTTGAGGCAAATTCACACAACAGGATGAAAGTGGCGTGCACTGAAAATGATTATAAGCGACAAAGCATTTTCATTTATATTGTGGTTGCGCCTAGCCATGTCGCTAAAGATGCTACAGTTAGGGTTGGAACAAAGTTCCAAGAATACGCAAATCTTTACGTCTAGACAACAAAAGAAGCAAGACCAAGTGGGGCATTCGTACCGGATGGAAGTCGAGTGGAGGGCGAGGGCTTGTTTGTTCGGCTGGAGCAGCAACCATACCGGGTTCTACCTTGAACATGGCATGGGGTGGTATGCCGGGGACGGGAGGGGTGGGAAATCTCTACATGAATTTTCATTAAGCAACAATAAGACAAGAACTTGGATGCCAGTAAGAATAATATGCTTCACATAAATCCAAAATACAAAATACGTGCAGAAAAAAGTTGCTCCAAAATAGTAAGGAATGATCGGTACCCTTGGTACAAGTGGTTGTGGGAAGAAGGGTGTTCCTGGTGTAAGAGAATTTGGTACCTACACAAGGAAAATGCAAGTTTAGATAGATCAATAGACATAGGAAACTAGCTATACCTCCAGAAAAAGAACCTATGTTGCCAGAGAAGTGTACAACCATACATGCACAGACTGTACAGCCATGTATCGATGTATCTTCTCTGCGCGCGCGCACGCACACACACACAGCGAGAGAGAGATTACGCGTGGGTGGTGTGAGTGCCAAAAAGAAGGGTCTGAAGGCGGCGGTGGAGGATGAGAAGAGGGGGGTGGGGGCCAAGTAGGCGGCGGTTGTGGAGATGGTGAAGGCGCTATATGTTTCGGCCAGACATGCAGTAAGGGTTGATCCATAGGAGGTGGATGGCCCCAAACGTGTAAAGGCCTAAAATGATGCACTGGTGCCATGGGCAGGAAGCCCATGGTGGGTGCAAGCCAAGGACCATTATCTCTCTTGCTTCCTCCTCCCCCTCCAGAAGCCACCGCTCCAGTCCCATACATCTGATGCCGTCTCTGGCTCCAGCTTGCTGCCTCGGCTTCTCGAGCTAGTAAATGTTTCCGATGTGATCTATACTTCTGCACAAACACACAAATTATTCATGATTAATTGTTGTTCCGCAAAGGACTTTCTCTCATAAAAGCACTAAATTAAAGAAGATTAGTCAGATAATAATATCTACAAGGTCTTAAAGCATTCCATGATGCACGAGACTCCGGTGAAATAGCATTAGGGTAAGTACACCAGGGTTTTTTGTTTCATATGAGTGAGAACAAAAGATTAGTCATTAGAAAAGTCTTCAGAAGGAAGGACTTAAGATGATTGATTGTTCTTTGAGAGAAATTATTTTTGATTCATAACCTGAAGTATAGAACTGTTTCCCTTGTATAAAAGATGTCCTTTGAAACAACGTTAGGGTACGAACATCAAGTTTGCACTACAAACAACTAAGAAGAAACCAAAATTGGAATAATGCCCTTTTTGTTTCTTGTTTGTTGTTAGAAAGAAAAACAAATGGAAGACTATGGACTAGCATGCTATACAGTATGTACAACTCAAGCATTTCTCTCAGTATTGGAACTAACATTGATACGAGGACAGCACCAAAAAAGTACAGTAACTGTTCGATGACTAAATCACAAGATGATGCACCCATCTAACAATCCTTGAAGGCAGAATATAGAGCTCCTACGTACGGAGAAAAATAACAGAAAGTTCAAGGAAAAACATTAATAAACAGATATGTAGAGAGAGATGGAAGTATTGAGTTATGTACTTGAAGATGGCTGGCAATGTTATGGCGAGTGAGACAATCTATTCCCATGAGCTCCAGAATCCTTGAAGGGACTGCCTTATCTACCCCTAGCTGCTCCACTGCTTGCACGAATCTCCTGTGCAGCTCTGGTGTCCAATCCACCTGTATTACACACATTTCAAGACTTACTTATTTTCCTTTTCTTCCAAATAAAATACCAGTAGACCATAACAGTAAATAGCACACAAACACAATTCTAACATCCACGATTCTCGTGAGGATTTTCCATCCCGTGAAGAATGTGAAGATCCATAAATATGAGAGAGATTGAGAGAGAGAGAGAGATCATTTAACGTTAATTTTCTCAAGATGAGACTGTTGTTTTCATATGAATCCCTAGTGTGGTACGTAGATGAACCACAACAGCACATGACAAAAATAATTTCGACATATAAAACCTAACCCAAAAGTCTAAAGCAATGAAACATTGCTATAACTGCTTACCTTCATTTTCCTCTTGCCTGGATGATTTTTGGATTGACCAGATGATTTCCTCCCCTTTTCACCTTCTTTTGTAGATGGATTACTCACCGTGACAACAGATTCATCATCTCTCTTGCTCACAGTTTCCTCTCCCGACGAAAGTTTGTCTTCCTCCTCGTCATTTTCTAGTAATTTTCTTGAATTCTCTTCCAATCTCTCAAACGACAACGCGGAATCCTCCCCACCGCTAACGGAAAATTCAGCAAGCATTTCTGCGTCCATTTCCAAATCCGGTAACACATCTCCCTCCTCCATCCCAACAAAGAGGTCGTCAAAGTCAATACTATCGAGAAAATTCTCGCACGAGAAGTCGAAACCCTCCATCTCTCCTTCTCTTTCATCTTTCCCGATGTTCCTCAACGGTGACACAGCAAGCATTCCCAACCTACACCTCCACCACTTTAATCTCTCTCTCTCTCTCTCTCTCTCTCTCTCTATCTATCTATCTATATATATATATAGAGAGAGAGAGAGTATATATAGTCAGAAAAGTATGTGTTTATATGTGTTGCATGCAAAACACCACCAAGTACTGGAGAAAAGGTGAGAATAGAAAAGGGTCCTTTCTCGTTTCCCCGGCAAAGTTGTTCCGGTGAAGAAGAAGGGAGGCAATGAGTGTGTCAAACTGGGGTTATGCTTGGATTTGTTGCCTTTTAGCAAGTGTAAAGTGGGGAGAGTGGAAAGGTTGGATCTCCACCACAGGTTGTGTTCAAGTCTCTCACTTTTGTATTTATGTATTTGTTTTGGCTTTGGTGTATATTATAATGTCTTTAAATGCTTTATTACTTCTTCAATTTCTTGGGTTTGTGGATGGCCTTTTTCTGAAGTTTGAAAAAATCTGTGTGAAGTGCTCGTGAGTTGTTTTTAATTTTACTTGGTACGTAGGGGGAGAGAGAGAGAGAGGGGATTGTGCAACTTGGTCGTGTCAGAAGAGTAGGGCTGGATATGTGTATTATGAGTTCATGCATATCTGCTTGTACAGTAAAAAGAGAAAGGGGATGGTATCATGCAGTTGGACTAAGTAGAATTTGGATATATCAAAACTTTCACTCCTACATGTGTTTGCATTTAATGAATGACAAGAAAGGTATCTCTTTAAGGGATGATAATGTTTACCATGTAATCGGTGAACCAACAAATGGTCCGACATGATAGGAAGAGGATTTCATTATTGAGAGACAACAATAGGAGCTCAAGATTGATAGTACAACTTTTTTCTAAGAAGAGTTGAGTGCTAACTTAACTGCTCCTCCAATACAACTAGAAGAGTTGAGTGCTAACTTAGGGAAAATAAAGAAAAGAGGGGTTTTGGGAATAAATGTTTGTGAAAGGTGGGATTCTTTCTAAAACTTAAGAAAAAGTGGGGTGACTATTTAAAATTTCTGAACAAGGGGTAAACTTAAGAAAAAATGGGTTTTTTTGAAATCAATTAATTTGGTCTTTCTAAATTACCCTTCCCGCCAAAATTGTTGACCCTTGTTCTGGTACAAGTCATTTTCTGCAAAAATACAAGTACGTTTATGCAAAAACACTTGTCAGTTTGTACAGATATTCAAGTTTTTTTTTTCTCTTCCAAATAATGCAGATATTCAAGTCTTTTTTTTCTCTTCCAACTAATGCAAGAATACAAAATCTAACGTGCACTTTTGCATAAAAAGACTTGGGTTTCTGCAGAAAGTGACTAGTTTCACTCAGACCGTGCTTCTACACCATTCTTCTATGATTGATCGATAAACACACTCCGAAGTTGATCATTTTCTCCTCAGCACCTATGTGCATATTTGGGCCGATAAAATACGGCCTAATTGAGAGGTGACAGCATCGATAAGAGAATCATAGGAGGTGCATCTAATATTGTTTCTTCCTTCGCGTATCAGTCCAGCGGAGGTTACGTAGCTGTGTGGCCTACAAAGGATCATCCCACGTTTAGACTTTTTGAGTTGGAGCACTGCTTGGTTGATCCTCAGAATCGGGAATCACGCGTGCGGATCATTCAAGTTCTCCGTGTTGAAAACTCCAAGTTGGTGTTACAGAACACCAAAGTCTTCGTTGAGCAGTGGTATGGGCCCTTCAGTAATGGGGAACAACTTGGTGGATGTGCTATCTGTGATTCTACATTTGCTGCCACCGATGCCTTGAAAAGTTCACAAATTACTGGTGTTTGGCAAGGCCTAAATGCTGTTGCCCGCTTCCAAAATTCTCAAAATGTGAGTTCTACAAGATTTCCCTTTCTCCCTACTGCTTCTTTTTTGAGGTAATAAACTTTATGTTAACAAATTAGAATAACTTTTTGAATTGCTATACCAATAATTCTTATCTGTTTCACTCAATTTTTTTTAGTACTAGCTGCAACAATGAGTTAGATCTTGTTCACGGGGTAACTGAAGAGGTGTTTTAGCAATGCATGCTTGGATAGCTTATTTCTTGTATGTATTGAATCCTCTTAAGATGTCGAGGGAGAAGGGCAGCCTCATTTGCAGTGCTTTTCATTACAAAACGGCTAAATCACATTCCTTTTCTTCAATCCCAAACCCCTTAGCAAGGAAAAGTGTAGTTCCCGCAAGGTCCTCTTTTTAGGAGTCCCACCGAAGCAAAAGCAGCGCTTGTACCCCCCTTAATTTCTGCATAAAAAGACTGGGGTGTCGGCA
Organism: Escallonia herrerae; assembly: GCA_033070095.1. Classification (NCBI taxonomy): domain Eukaryota; kingdom Viridiplantae; phylum Streptophyta; class Magnoliopsida; order Escalloniales; family Escalloniaceae; genus Escallonia; species Escallonia herrerae. The sequence goes on along the minus strand of JAVXUP010002192.1, from coordinate 52,744 downwards.
GAATTTAACATGCACTTTTGCATAAAAGGACTTGGGTTTCTGCACACAACGACTTGTGTGTTGTTAGAACCAAACTGCTTACTTTTTTGCAGAGTAACTGAATATTAATACGAAGGGACAAATACAAAACTTTGAAAACAAACTTGATACCACATTTTTGCACGTAGGTTTATGTCTGATGATCTCGTTTCCTGTGAATTGTGTGCGTGTGTCATTAATTGGGTGTGTAGTCGATAGCGCCGTGTGAATTTTGGAGGCTGTCACTGTGTGTTTCACTTGCTTGGTCATCAACAGCGCCCACTCTCACCCTCCATTAATATCCACCGCCCCTTTTAACCTCCGCAAATCCCCTCACATAATCCTCAATTTTATCCAATAAATCAATCCCAATCACCAATATCTTTATTTTAATTATACTAGTAACGTTAGTCACCACTTTCAATGGTTATTATACAACTATGTCATAAATTCAAAGGATATAACTGGTAGGTACATAGAAGCAAGTTTGGAACAGTTCCAACTTATCTTTTTTTTTTAATTAGACATTGATATTTAAAACTTGATATTTAGTTTTTCATTTTTCTAAAAGCAAAGAAGAAATAATCCTATTTTGACGAATACCACTGGCACACTTGCATGAAGAAATGGGGGCTAAAGCATTTGCATGTAAGTTGTTGTTCATGAAGGAGATTAACATGTTTGGAATTTTTGGTATTGAAAATTATAACAGGTTCGTAGGTGGGTGGGTGGGTGGGTGGGTGGGTGGGGGTGGGGTGAGGCGTGGGAAGGGGAGAGGAAAGGGGGTGGGGGGGGCATGTAGTTTGGAGGGAAAGCTGTTTTGGAGGAGAAGATGGGGATGGGTAGTTTGGGTAGTCAAAAACTTAAGTTTAAAAAAAAAACCCTTTTTTTAAGCTCCCAACTATTCAGAAATTTTCAAAAGAAAACTCACTTTTTCTCAAGTTTTGAAATATATCTCACCTTCTACAAAAACTTAACTCCAAAACCCACTTTTTCCTAATTTTCCCGCTAACTTATCTGCTTCTCCAATACAACTTTACTATGTTCCTGCGCGTGTGTACCTAATTAGAGTCGATTCTAAACATTAAAGACAAGAAAAGATTTGATTGTTATCCCGGTTGAAGGAATCTTCCTCCTACCCCATATATAGTAACAATAAATTGTCTTTAAATATTTCTAGAGACTTTTAACTAGTAACCTTAAAAAAGTACTACTAATAATTGTCGTTAAAAGTATTAGGACAAAAGACACTAGAAACATTTAGTGACTATTAATTGTCACTATACATGGGGTTGAAAGAAGATTCCTACAACCCGGATAGGAGCCAAAATTTGTTTAGACAGACATGCTTAATCACCATGTAATCAATGATCATTTGCTAAGGTGGGAATATTGGGAGCTCGAGACATCTACATTTTAAGATTTGGGTGTGCGAAAAGCAGTTTAATATTTGCACATACATGAAACACTCTTGTGTTAACATTTTGCCTTGAAGTCATAGAAATAGGAAGACACGATGTGCTCGAAGCACTAAGCAAATGTTGTTCGTTCAATTATTTTCCCTCGCAACTCTGGAACTAACACATCAATCCTCACCCAATTTCTTTTGTTCCATGTCATGTTAGCGTCTTCTCAATTAATTACAGGGATTATTTTAAGTAGTTGTATCGTTCTCACAGTACGACAACAGTTTAACATGATCTTCGTTATAAATTACGACAGTTTCATGCACAGTCAAGCTACGCCCTCAACTACGCGTGAAGAAACGAATTGACTTGTCACAAGAATAAACTACTTGCCACAGCGGTTGCAACCAAATTCTCATAACAACAATGAAACTCTAACACGAGATGTATATATAATAGCAAAAGAAGAGAACCTCACGAGTTAGTTTGTTTTTTTTTTTTCTCTCGCCAACTAAAGCCCAAAAATTATTTCATAAAATCATATGCAAAATTGAACCATGCCAGATTTATGCCGAATTTTAACATGTTTTACAAGAGTCACCGTAACACACGCGATGCCTGTACAAAAACAAAGTTGATAATATTAATTTTGTTAAAAAAATCAAGCATCGTGACAAAATAAGTTAGTAAAACAAAAAAATGTGCAAGGATATAGTTAGCAATATGATATTTTTGTAACTATCAAGTTTGGCTTTATAATTTATTTTAACTATATATTTCTAATGAAATTTAAATTATGAAAACCAAACATAGTCTTTATTGATAGTTATTTAGTAATTAAGATTTGTATTTTGTGTCAGTTTTTAAAAAAGAAATTTAAGAATGCCACTTGTCACCATTTCAGATAGGTAGTTGGTAATAAGAAAGAGGTGTCATACCAACAAAAAATATTTTCTCTTTATATATACGAGTGACGGTGGCACACGCGCGATGCGTGTGCAAGAATAAAATTAATAGTGTAAATTTTGTTAAAATATAAATTTTATGGGTAGTTAGTTACCAATTAAGATCTTTATTTTGTCAATTTTTATAATTTTTCTTGGAATGCCACTTGTCACCACTATAAGTAGGTAGTTATGTAACACTCAAAAAGGTGTTTTCTGATTTTACCCTCATTTAGGACACATGTCAACACCACAGACACTCTTAATGTAACACCAAAAGGGTATGATACCAAAAAATGTCTTCTCATTATATATATAGTATAGATAGTATAGATATAAAAATACAGATAGATATAGATGAGGCTCACATCTAATTGACAAAGAAACTAAATACCTAAACGTAACAACATAAAGGTTGGATGAATTTTGGGCTACTAGGTAAACAAGTTTTTCATCGGACGGACTTCAAACGGTCTTTCGGAGCAATTGACTAGTAGATTGACGGATTTCCTATTCTGTATCCAGCACGATCCATTACACTAGTTTTGTCATTTTGGCACAGAAAATCCAAGTGGGTTGCCAAAACGGGAAAGATGGCAAGATGTGCGTGTATAACATATGATGCAAGAGTATCAACAGGGGTTAAAACTGTGGAGAACAATCACGAGTTTGCCAAAAGATGAGAAACAATACGAATCAAAATGGTCCAAATTATACCTGAGGAGTGGTTGCGAAATAGTTAAGCCATTTGTCCTCGAGGTATGAGACTTTGGGGTTGAGGGAATTAAGGAGGGTATAGCCCAGCAAGCGGCGGGCGTTTTTGAAATAATATGGTGCCGGCGAGTTATTTATACCTGAGATATCATCTTATAGTTAAACTCCGAAAAAATCAAAATTATTATTTTAACTTCAAGACGCAGATGACTTGCCTTTTTTGACGCACTCAAAAAAATAAACATTCTACGGGTGCACAAGTTGGCCCGTAATTTTACTTGAAATAACCAAAACCAAAAAGAGAAATGAAAAAATTTTCCAGGCAAAAGCAACATTTTTTATCTGCCAACAATAACCTGTACAATCGGATGAAGAGTGAGAGTCATCCTTACGAAAGGAAGGCAGCTTTTGTTGCCTCAGTATCAATGAGATGGGAAGCTGTGGGCTTTCCTAAAAATAGTTAGGCAGTAGAATCGCCACTTGTATTTAAGAGGCCTAATAAATTGAACGATCTAAATCACCTAGAAATGAGCCCATCACATTCTACAACCTCTTGCCCTTGTACCTTTCCTTCTTTCGTAGTTACGTCCCTTTCCTCCGGCTGGTGTCCCCGGTACCACTTCCATATGTAGATTTAATTTGATTTTTTTTTATAATTATAATAAGGAGAGAGGACATAGTCAAGTTAAATCTATATGCATTGACTTCTTAAATGTTTTTTTTTTTCATCCTTCTTCGTGTTTTAATTATTGTAAAGAGATCAAAATTTTGACTAAAATGCTCTTTAGCGACAATGCGGACATTACTTGTCTGGCAGGTTTAGATTCCAATTTTGGAAACCCAAAGTTATTCCTTTTGTCCGAACGTTATCTTAACTCCTTATAAGTACTTTATCAATCTTCTTGTGCCTGGAAAATGTGTTGAAAAATGATACTCAAACAACAAGTATATATATATATATATATTTCCCAACATAATCTCTAATATTATTTTGACATATGATATCATGAACTTGGTAACTAAACAATGTTAACGCATTTTTTCATTGTTTCTAAAAAGATATATATATATATTTTTAAACATCTCCTAAACTAGGAGAGAGGGCTGTAGCATAACAAAGAAGTTATTTATAACATAGTCTATTATAGGAGACATTGCCTAAGTATAGCGAATATTTTTATCTTTGAGCTACATTTTTCTTCCAAGTTTCCTGCTTGGATCAAGCAAGGAAGATGTTGATAATTATGGAAACTCCAAAAATGTTTCCATATTAGAACGATGACTGTGCTGGAATTTGAATTTATTTTGGTGAAAAAATAACATGACAGCTATAAAAGAAAGGATGGTTGAATTTGGGGGGCCATAGCCCCAGCCACCCATATCCTTTACCCGCCCGTGCTACAAGGGTTGTCATAGTTGTGTTAGGATCGCGATTCAATTTTTGTATCACACAATTCCGTGATCCAAGTTCGTAGAATCAATTAGGACCAATTAATGATCGCTAAGTTGACAGGATTAGAGTTTGATCATTTATTGGATCATAGAGTAAGATTGTCATAGTTTCGAGTCTTATGGGGTCGGGTGATGAGGGTTAAGAGAGGTTGAAGGCTACCAACATCGTGTATCCAAGGCGCGACTCGCCTCCGACAATAACATACATACATGGCATCCGAGAGCCTCCTGTGTGCAGACAACTCTGGACATGAGCCGTTATAGAGTCACTTGTGACGAAGCCTGATGTCATTGCAGCAATAAAGTGCAGATTATTTCGACTAGTACAACAAAATTATCGTAGGAGAATACACCCTCCCAACTTATGTGGTGGCCAATCGTACCAGCGAAATAATTGACTGAAGGGGAGCTGTAAATATCATAAGTCTTTAAAAACAACCTAATTTGGTTATTATCCATTACTACTAGTTTTAATCCCGTGCGTTACACACGAAAACATTAGATTACGATTATCAAAGTATTAAATTATACTGGGAGAATCTTCCACCTCATGTTTGTCACCAAAAACTAACAACTTTTGCTAAAATATATTTTTAGTGAAAAAAGTAAAAATTACATGAGAGAATGCAAATAATATTTCTCAACTACTTGATAAGAGTATTATAATATTTCTCATAAATCAATATACAAAGAAGCGCCATTAAATGTTTATTCTTTAAAGAAATATGAAAATTTTCTTCTTTAAAATTGGAGTAACATCAAAAGTTATAGTATAACTTTTTAAACGGGTAGATTTTTGTGCCAAAAATAAGTAAAATGGTGTTGAGAGAGAGAGAGAGCAAGATATTGAACACACATTCGAGCAGGGAAACAAAAAAAGATAATTATTAATTTGAATATAATTTAAGAATAAAATTATACATAGTTTGGAGTTAATTTAGTGATTGGTTTATAAAACTAATTGTAAACTCAGATTGTTAAACAAATTGTAAGTATTTTAGATCCTAAATAAATAAAGAAAAGAAACATTGGAGATAGTTTACGAATGGAGAGTGAGCCTTTTTATTTTCAAATAAAATTATCAAATTAGCTTGAGTTATGTACAAATGGTTTTAGTGAAAGTATATCGTCACCAAAATTTTAAGGTAAAGTAGAGATAAAAGAAGTCTACAAAAATGAGATAAGAAAAAGAGATATATGAGGTATAGGCATAATTTTTGTGTGTGTACGTGAGAGAGAGAGAGAGAGAGAGAGAGAGAGAGAGAATTCAAATCAAATTGAATAGGCAAGAAAGAAAAGAAAGCAATTTAATCATAACTAAAATGCTGAGTAATTTCAAAAGTTAAAATTGTAAAGTCGACGTGGCAAGTCAAGAGAGTGTCCAAGTAAGCAGTGACCGGACAACATTCTCTCAGCTTCAGCTTTCATATATATATATATGGAGCTGATCCATTGATGGCGCTAGCAAACTAGGAGAAGTTGCTAGCGCGATCTGGCCGTCCATGCACGATCTGTGGACAGTCCAGATCTTTTTTTTACGCTTTTTTTTAGTCCGTCCGCTACATTATATAGCGGACAATTTTTTGACAAAAATACCCTCAAGTTTAAAAACAGCCCGTCCGCTACATTATGTAGCGGACGGACTTTTCTGTCATTTTTTTTTCTCTCTCTCTCCCTTTTCTCTCATTAATGCTCTGACTTTTTTCTCTCTCTCTCTCTCTTCTCTTTCCCTCATCCGCTACATAATGTAGCGGACTAGTTTTTTAACATTTCTCTCTCTCTCTCTCCCTCTCCCTCTCCCTCACTCATTAATGCTCTGACTTGTTTTTCCCCTCTCTCTCTATGTCATTTCTCTTCAATCTGACTTATCTCTTCTCTCACCACTTTTTTCTTCTCTTTCGTCCTCCTCTCCCCACTTTCTCCTTTTCATATGATAACCATCAAAAGAAAAGCTTTGAAACAGATTGCCACAATTCAGGCTCTTTGCTTTTTGGAGATGCTTGACCTCTGCAATTCAGGCCCTCTGCTTTTGGGTATGAATTTTAGCTACCTAAGCAAATGGGTGAAAACCCAAGTGGTAGTTTTGATGAAGAAAATATTGAAGATACAATGAAATCTTTCTTTCCTACGAGTTCTGGAATGAGTTTCCAGAACTACCCGAATGAGTTGATGCCAAGAGAAAGAGAGAGAGAGAGAGAGAGAGAGAGAGAAAATGTCAGAAAACTTGTCCGCAACAAAATGTAGCGGATGAGAAAAAGGGGAGAGAGAGAGCGAGAAAAAGTCAGAGCATTAATGAGAGAAAGAGAAAAAAATGACAGAAAAGTCTGCCCGCTACATAATGTAGCGGACGGACTAAAAAAAACGTAAAAAAAAGATCTGGGCCATTCACAGATCGCGCGTGGACGACCAGATCGCGCTAGCAACTTCTCCTATTTTGCTAGCGCTATCAATGAATCAGCTCCCATATATATATATATATATATATATATATATATATATATATATATATATATATATATATATATATATATATATATATATATAAAATTAGATTTCCCGTTTTGCTAAGCAACCTATTTATATTGTTTTTGGTCAATGTCACACGTGATATTAACAGAAGAATGATACAAAGTCGTCGTTGGTTCACAGATTGTGATCACCCTGTAAAAGCATTTAACTCAAAACAAAGGGGAGATGTTTATAAGCTTATAAATTCTAGTATTTTTCTTTTATTTACTCGACATGAAATTTTGTGTTCGACCTGAAATTTGTATCTCTAAACACACCTGCCAATATTACTTCTGATATTAGAGTTCAAAAATATCGGATTAACCTGTTTTTGAGTACATATATGTAAAAGAAATCAAGTGCATAATAAGACACAACCTATGAGTCAACTGGGCCGATTGAATCTAACCCATCCAACTGGTAATAGTCAAAATCTTAAAGGTCCCTTGTTAAAGTCATGAATCATAGAAAAAGGACGTGACTGAAGGAACATTGTTCCGAAAGATATTAGATCGACTTGGAAGATTTCCATGCAGTGATTGATTAAACAATAACACTTGAAGGCATTGATAGTTTAAACTTCATGCATTGTTGGATGATAAGGTGGTAAATGGTTGCATTTAGCTGCTAACGATTAGACAAGAGCGGGGGTAGATTTAGGGCGTGGGTGGGTAGGGCAACGGCCTCCCCCAAATCCAACCTCATCCTTCTTTACATGATTATCCACATTTTGCTTGCTTGATCCAATCAATAGCAAGCACACGAGAAGGGGCGAAAATTAGTCAAACTACTATTGCTTTCTCAAAACTTGAACGATCTTTTGCCCTAGTTGAGGAATTGAGAAATTGGTTAAAAAATATATATATATATACACACACACACACACACACAATGCGACAATTTATGATCCAAATACTTTTTGTATCAAATATGTGCGAGATGGTGTCATGATAGATGAGTTCAAGTTTAGTGCTCACCAATGATATTTGATTAGCATTTTTGGACCTTCACACCTCCTGTTGTTCTCTCTCTCCCCCTTCCTTTTTTACCTTTTTTTTTTATAGAAAACATGAGCTAGTTTTATTTATGCCACAAAAGCTTGAGTCACACATCGTGGGGTAACTCTCCGACAAGCATCATTTTGTAGAAATGGTTTGATAAACACTCTGCTAATCACTCACCTGCTTTGCTAGTAGATTTGCACAAAAGTTTGCTTCCGTATAGATATAGGAAACATAAACAAGGCCTAAGAAGCGTCATTAATGACCCTCCCAGTCATTAATGAGAGTGTCAAATAAAGGGGCTGGGGGAATATCATTTAACAGATGGTGAATCACACTCATATCATGTGTCTCAAGTAAGAATTTTTGGTAGTTTGTAGTCCAAGAAAGGATGTAGGCCGTCGCATATAGTCCACTGTATAGCCGTGTGATGTCTGGGATATGAAGTTTTGAGAGCATCCTGTAAGCCATCTGCTATTGACGTCACATAAAAAGTAGCCCCTCGTGTCGAATTGAGAAGCGAGCTAGGAATAGTGACACTAAACCGATTTATGAAGAACATGTGGTCTTTAGCCAAGGATATGGCTTCCCCGACGAGGTCTGTATGCTGTGGAAAAGGTGTCTAGAGGATTGCAAGTTTGTTGCAATTGTGCTAATCGCATAGAGTTGAAAACCGAAGACCATCGTCCAAGGAATAAGTTACGGTTTAGGTGCGGATTGGAGAGTTAGAAGTGATCGACACCATAGGTGTAGAGGAGAGTTTCGATAGCGAGAGTAAGCACATTTCGACGTTATTTTCTTCCAGATCATGTGAACATTTGGGCAGCTTTGCAGAGCATGGTCTCATGTTTTGAGGTTCACACAGTTGTGAGGGCAAAGTTTGTTTGGTAGCCACCATAATCTTGACCCGACCGGAAGTGCATAGTGGTTACATTTCCAAATGAAAGATTGAATTCGGGGGGGGGGGGAGGGGTAGGGGGTAAGGGAAAATGAACAGCCAATGTCATAGGGTTGTAAGCAGAACTAACCGTACAGTTGCTCTTATCTAAAGGCCATATCAGGGTGTATGTCGCGTCATAACAAATAGGGAGAGAAATGTCTAGGATCTAGTTAAGAGTGTGTGGAGGAACGAGAGAGTGGAGTCTTTTAAGGTCCCACAAGTTTTATTTAATGATGTCTTGGACTTTCGAGGAGTCAGAGGTACGCTGTAGAGGTCCTATTAACTGTTGAAAAAGGGTCTCCGTGGGCAGCCATTTATCATACCAAAATGAGAGATTGGCGCCATTCGCCACCCTCCAACAAATAGTGTTCGCCATCATATCTCTAGCATGTATGATCTGCTTCTAAAGATTTGATCCCATGCTTTTTCTTGTGGCCGTCCAAATTGAGTTATGTGGGAAATACTTGTCTTTTAAAACTTTATCGCATAAAGAATCCTAGGAAGTTCATAGGCGTCGATCAAATTCATAAACATAGCATGGTTCATATGGTTTGTTTGTCTAACGCCGAGAACCCCCATAGTTTTAGGATGAGTAATAATGTTCATCTATGTTCATTTTTGGAGTGGCTTTAAATGAAATTTTTCCTTAATCTCTCAATAAGGTTTGTCACAATCTAGGGTATTGTATAAACTTGCATCATGTGGATCAGAATGGAGTTAAGGACTGTCTTGCCAAGAGTGGTCCTTCTGGTGAAGGATATAGTATTTATTTGATAGGAAATAATTTTGTCTAGGATGGGAGAGAATTTCTTTTTGAGAACTCGGCCTTGGGTAAGGGGCACCCCAAGAGATATAAGCATTGAACCTATAGGTAGTCGGAATAGTGATAGTGGACTTAAAGAAACAGGCAAATGTCGCGAGTCGTATTTGAAGAGAACGAGATTTTTGACTTGGTAACGTTGATGTGATGACTCGTCACAGCATTGAAGGAATTTAAAATGTGCATGAAGTTTGTGCAATTTACCTTTGTCGTTCTACCGAACAACAAAACGTTGTCAGCAAATAAGAGGTGTGAAATTCTTATGCCCGAGAGGGCCACTTTGATGGGCCAGATAGTTTTGGAATTCTCTACTTAAGTCAATTCACAAGATAGCTCATTTAAGTGCAAAATGAAGAGATAGGGTGACAGGGGATCACCATATCATATACTATACGCAGGTCTGAAGAACTTCAAAGGTTTACAATGAGTGACATATTGGATGTTCAATAGATAGTTATGATTAATTTTATGGTTACCTGATGAAAACCATGTTTTTTAAGGATAGAGAAAATGAACTACCAGGAGAGGTGGTCGTAAGCTTTTTCAAGATCCAACTTTGCCATAAAAAGACCGCCTTTTTCCTTATTTTTCCCGAGTACTATGAAGAATTTCATTAGCAATAATAATGTTTTCAGCGGCATGCCTTCCTTTAAGGAAGCTCATTTAGTTTGGGTGGATGAGGGTGTCGATGATCAGTCGGAGCTTTTTAGCCAGAATTCAAGATATGATTTTGTAACTAGTGTTGTAGAGGCTTATAGAATCGAAATAAGACATGACTTTCCGATGCTGGATTTAAGGTATCAAAGATATATGAACTTTATTTATGTTTTTGGGGATGCTGTGCATATTAAAACAACTTTGGAGGAACTTGGTGATGTTGGACCCAAAGATGTCCCAGGATTTTTGAAATACCCCCAGGTGGTAATAATCAAGACCTGGGGCCTTGGATGTTAGGTCCATCTTGGGTTAGCAGGGAGTTATATTTTGCATAGAGCTCCTCCTTAAGCTGCATCAGGAAAATAGAGGTTTTAAATGAGAGACTTTTTTGAATAATCGCCAATCGAGCCAAAGTTCTATGCTTTTGTCTTAATATGTCCCCAAAAATGCATTTTATCCAGCCTATAAGACAGTCAGTTAGTGAGTCTAATCTGGCCGGAAGGTCAATAGTTGATGTCGTTAGGGAGATTCAGGACCTAGCTGTGATAGGTTTGAGGGAAGGTACAAGAACCGCCCTCTTTCAAAAAGAAAGGTGAAGTGATGATTGCACCTAGGTGGCGAGGAATTTGTATGAAGTAAGTAGGGTGATGGTCCGAATGGGTTTGCTGGATATGGATACCTGAGTGTTGGGGAATTGATGGAGCCAGACCTCTGTGGCCATGGCTTGATCTAGTCTTTCTAGAATGTGATTGGGTTTATTTCTATGACGGTTGGACTAGGTATAGGGTTGGCCTTGGAAGCCTAGGTCAATAAGTTTTGACTTTTCCATGACTAAGGAAAACCCCCCAGTACTGTTAGGCATAAAAGGTCTCCCCCCGCTTTCACAAATATTATTAAGGTGAAGCACAAATAGCTAACAATGGGCAAGGGGGTATGGACTGACCTGGACCACAGAGGCTTGTGGAGATCCTTGCACAACATCGACCTGGACCTTGTGAGGATGCCACATCAGCCAGATTCCACCTTTATAGTTGTTAACATCAATGTAGTGATTCCATTCAAAGCCGAGAGTGTGGGCAATTCGTTCAGCCATAGCAGTAGTTATTTTTTTATTACCAAGAGGATTGTAAGTTCTAATTTGTGACATTAGATTAGGTCTCAAATGTGCAAGTTGAAGCGGTTATTTCCTGCTCTGTTGCAGTTACAGGAGATGCAATTCATATTTAAGGGTTTAAATAGTTACGGTTCTCAAACATCATGGTACCAGTTATGGATTGCATGTGGATCTCTGTCTAACTAGGCCATATGTGTTCTTCCCTCAGCTTTACTTGATTTTCTAAGCACGAAGCGAATAGGTCGCTGGGGCCTCGATGGGCTCGGCACAACACATGGCAATAATGGCTAGGGGTAAGGTTAGATGTGAAAAAAGGATGTCGATTCTTGATTTGCTGTTATCCATGATTTGAGATCACCAAAGGCCAGATAACAATTGTCTGGTTTCGAACGAGAAAAAGCTATCTAGGTATTGTGTGACTGTGGTAGGGACTTTCTGGTTGCATGAGTCTGTCCGAAGCGTGCGCGAGATCACCGGTCTTTGAAAGATACTGCCAAGTGAAAATCTCGGGAGGGTAAGGGATTGGTCAGTTCAGGTTGATAAATAGGCTTCAAGCTAGGCAATGGGCTTGTGAATGATGTGGCAAAGGGGCTGGGGGAAGGAACTTGGGGTACCTCCACCAGGGGTGGTGTTTGCAACTAGGTTCCAATGAACAGTGATAGGGGTGTAGTGGGATAGTGAGGAATGCCACTGCGATGTTCAGCTCGCGAATGTGGTGGTGTTGAACTACAAGTGTCAGTGGATGTATGAGGATGTTGTGGACAATAGTCTGATGGTAGGGAGGTCCTTATGTTGTATGATTTTGGGAGGTCGATCTCTTCATGACTTATGGGTGATATAGGTTGTGGTTGGTTTGTATGTCGGGGTCGTTGACAAAGGAAGTGGTGTGATAGCATGATATTAATTGAGTGTGGGTGTAGGCTGTATTTTGGTGGAGTTTTTGTGCCATAAATATAAGGGGGATTTCCATTAAATAACTAATTGCCAGGAAGGGAGGTGGTAGTGGAAGAGATGTCTGTCATGTTGGTTGTTAACGGGGCTGATAAGTCGAGTGAGGCAGTGAGTTTTGGGAAATTAGGGTGGTAGCGTTACAGTCCATGAGGGTGGAAGAAAGTAGATTGGGGAGCTGCTTCGAAGTGGGGTGCGATGTTTGTTGGTTGGGCTGGGCGGTCAGTTGAGTTGACGGGGGAGGGGTTAGGGGTAACACGTGGTTTTTGTTAGTTTTGGTTTCTCGAGAGTCCACTCAGGAGAAGCGCTCTTTTGGGGAGGTAATGGAAACCCTAATTGGTTATTATTTTTGGACGGTGGTGAGGCAACATTTCCTTGCTGACTTTTCATTTCATCGCTTTTTGTTTATGGGCCCTCTGGTTTTGAGAAAGATGGGGCTAATCTGTTGTCGGTCTTCATAGGAGCATTGTGAATATGGTTCTTCAGCCATGAGCTAGCGTAGTTATCGTCAGTTGATGTTTTCATTTATTGAAGGGTGGTTTCAATGGAAAAGTGGCCCTAGGTTGCCCTCGCTGTCTGGTGACAATTGTCCAGGAGCGGTCGTCGTCACCAGTGACTGGTGATGCTGTGCAATTCACAGTTGCAGTTGATTGTTGGGGATTATCTTTCGGATTTGCTCCATGTTCTTCTATTGCTCCTTGAATCTGGTACCAAATTTGTCTTTCAATTTCAGGCTCTCTGTTGTAGCGACTGCGGTACATCCGATCGGTGATATGGCCAATGTGCGCCTATCTTTTGCAGAGAATAGGTATGTTCTCATATTGAATGCTTTGGGTGTGTTTACCAATTTGCATTTGATGGATCAACGGTTTCTTTGTGTCAATTTGTATGCAAATGCTAGCAAATCGTCTTCGCGTAATCGTCGAAGTGATGGAATCCACACATGGGGGTATGCCAAATTTTTTACCCACAAGCAGAAGCACTTCTCTATCAAAATATTCAAGCGGTAAATTATTGAGTCTGATCCATACTGCCATGTTTCCGATGATGTTTATATTGGGGTCAAAGTTAGGTGACCATCATTGGATGGCTAGGTAGCTTGTGCCTGTGAACCAAGGGCCATGTTCGACTGCTTTGGTATAGTTAATGTCGGAGTCAAATTTTGTGGAGTGGAATCCATTGGACATATCAATGAGCTCAAGGAGTCCATGTGGTCCCCAGATCCCATTTAACCGATGTAGTAGATTTAAAAGGGTGTACATGGCACCCACCACTTTGACAATGATGGTTCGCTGCCATGGTTGATTGATGCGGGTCATAAGAGTTATGGGTAAACAGATTCTTGGAATTGATTATGTGTTATTTCCTTCAATGAGGTCGTCATCATCGCTTGGTGGTCCATTTTCGATGTCCATGACTGAAGTTTCATGGTGAGTCAATCGCAACAGCGTGTTTCTGAATGAGGTTATGCGATGGGTGTCATTAGGAGGTGGTGGTTCCCCTGTGTCTTCCCCGCCACCCCCATGATGGGTGTTCTTCATAAAGCCTGGGGACAAAGAGGATAGAGCCATCTTTGTTCCTCTTGACTTGCAACTTTACCCTCCTGTTCTATCTTGGAAATTATGTAATGATAAAACTACGAAGGACCATGCAGCAGTTTGTATACAATAAAATAGGTAATGGTCAAGAAACATGGATTTGGTATGATAATTGGATGCCTGGGGGATCTCTAATCGATAAATATGGAAGACATATTGTAGATGATTCAGGCAGAGATGGATTGTAAACTCGTGCAATACTGAATGATTAGAGGTGGAACTTACCTCCTGCTCGAGCTTTAACTCTAAGATAATGGCATGAAGAAATGAATCACATATCTTTTCCCCAAGAAAGGTGTGAGGACAAAGTGGTTTGGAGCTTAACTAAGAATGGCAATTATTCTGTCAACTCTGCTTGGCAGATGTTGAAAACAAAATAGAACAAGGTACCATTGTGGAAGGTAGTATGGTTCAGTGGCAACAAACCTAAATGCTTAATTACTCTCTGTATGTTGTGCACAGGAGGATTGAGAACTAAGAATCGTCTCAAGATTTGGAACTGCATCACGGAACACATGCTCTTTATGTATGACTCACAACGAGGATCTGAATTACCTTTTCTAGTGCTGCTCTAATACTACGAACTTATGGAAGCTGATTATAAATAGACTGCAGACACCATATAAATGGGGCTCCTGGAATGAGATGTTCAAATTTGCTACTAAGAATTTTAGAGGCAAAAGCTTTCGAGCTAAAGTAAGAAAATTGTTTTTACCCCATTTTTGTGTACATGATCTAGATGGAGAGGAAAACCAGAATTTTTTAATTGCAACAAAGAACAGAGGAAGCACTAGTACAAATGATGAAGCGACTGATCCAATGGACATAAGCAGATGGAAAAAAGTATCTGGAAGTGATATCAACATAAATCTTTGCAATATTTGGGGGATAGTGAGCATTCTTGCTATTTATTTCTCCATCAACATCCTAGGCCTATAGCTTAGCATTCTTGCGACTATATTGTATAATAACTCCCGATTTTTCTCATCCTCTTATGAGAAGAAGTTATTAGTCTTGAATTTAGGACCAGTAACTTTAAGCTAGTTGCTTTAAGGTAAAGCATAGTCCATTGTATAAGCACTAACACGGGTAAGAAGTTTAGAACCATCGTCTTTTAAAAGGTTGCGTTTAAGAATATTTTCAAGGAATCTCTCCTTTTTCTAGTAAAAAGAATGTGAATTAACCAAAATCTTGTATATAATGGTCGTGTAAACAATTCTTGTAATTTGTTATATCATCAACAATTCATGTAATATGTTATCATGATGATATACTATTCGTAAATTAACCAAATATAAAGAAAAAAGAAAATCTTATGTTACTCCCACCTTTTGATATTATTTATTTATGCTATAATTTGTTTTTTTTTTATTCAAAAATGTTTACTTCGTAAGGAAGTTTGTGTTAACGGTTTCTCAAAAAATTTATTTCTCGCAAATAAAAAGTATTGCATGGCCCAACATTATTAATTAAGGTTTTTTCTTTTTTTGAAAAATATGGAAATATATATCATTAAACAGGAAATGTGAGGCCAACATTCTCGACCGTAGAGACCACATTGCCATAGCATAAAAGCCAACATAAAAAAAAAAAAAAGGCAACAAGAACAAATGAAACACGAAGTTAAGTCTTAACGCCCTTTGGGCCTATAAGGATTAACAAACAAGCACCAAAATGCAAATTGAAATGCACAAATACAAAACCTATAGTCTAAAGATGAACTCCTCTATTGACCTAAAGTCACCCTCAAATATCTAAACAACACCCTCAATTAAAACCACGCACTATTGAGCACGTAGCCACCATGCACCTCCGTCAGATCTATCGGATCAACCCAAACCCATCGCCACCCACCAATCACACCGCTATAGAACTACTCCTTACGCACAACACCCTAATATGCACACCCACCCAACTACAAACAGAAGTTGTTTCCCACGACCACGCCATCATACGAGCCAACAAACACGTACCTAGCACCCAGTGCAGGCAAAATAAGGCCACGACACTGAGACCACAAACCACCAAATCCAAGTTAAATGACAAGAAATGCCATCAAACTAGGGAAAAGAGGATTGACAAAACCCAAGCGTAAAACTAAACCTTGCTCCTAGCAACCAAAACAAATACATGCCATAAAAAAATTGAAAGGGCACCAAGCTATGGGGAACAAGAGGAGTAAAACCTTAGCCCGAAACTACACTCTTACCTCAAATGCTATTGTCAACGTCATCATTGCCAGCATAGCAATGGTCACCTCCACTGCTATCGTTGTCATGGCCTCTACACGATCATTGTCGTATCATCTGTCGCTGTCATTGCTGAGGTGTTGCCCACCCACCACACCTTAAAACATTACTGGGAAGAAGTACCTTAACCATCGAACCCACCGCAAACCGCTTTCACCCGCCAGTAACGCTATAAATGAACTGAGTTGTTCACGAACGGCTCATAGTTCATTATCTATAAAATTCATTCATGTTCTTTCGTCTAATATACAAACAAAACATGAATAAGTTTTTAGAGCTCGTTTAATAAATGAGCCGAACATGAACACTCCAAATCGTTCACAAACATGTTCGCGAACAGCTCGTCTAAATAATTAATTATAATATACTTAAATAATTAATTTATACATAAACTATATAAATAAATATTTAAATCTGGACGCCTTAAAGTCAATTAGCCCAAAACTCTAAGCCCATTTATTAACATAGAGTCCATGGGATTGATTATATAACAAAGCATAAGTCCAATTCCCACATAACCCATTCTATGAAGCCCAACATGTCAAAAGCCCTAAGTATATAAACTAAAACTAAAACCGAAACCTACTCAAACACACACACCCCCTATTTTGTCTCAAACACACACCCTATCACAGATCGGCAATAGCCGGCAACCATACTTGCTCTCCTGTCACCGCCCTCGTCTTAAACACATACACCCCTCATAGATCGGCATATCGCACATAGAGCCTCTCTCCCTCTCTCTTCTCACACATGGACATCCTGTCGCCGGATTCTGCTTTGACAGGAGTCGCCTGATTCTGCTTTGACAGGAGCAGAAGGGGGGGGGGGAAGTGGTGATATCGTCAATGGACAAGAGTTGCCTGATTCTGCTTCAACAAGGCCTTTTTATCATTGTTTTTTTATTCTGCATGTATCTTCTATATTTTGATTTTTGATTCATTATAGCTTGATTGTTTGAGGATTTTGAAAATTTTGAGCAAATTTATAAATTTGGTTGTTAGGGAGAACACGAATACGAGTCGAGTTTGCGAACTCGTGTTTGGCTTGTATTGTTAAACGAGTCGAGCCCGAGTTTCATAATCACGAACTCGAGCCGAGTTCGAACATTATATTTTTTACATTAAACGAACTCGAGTGGAGTTCGAACATACCATAACTTAAACAAACCGAGTTCGAACACACCCATGTTAGGCTCGAACTCGATTCGTATACAACCCTACCCGTCGGCAATAGTGGAGCCAGGAAAATATCTTACGGTGGATACCAAATATGTAAGAGGTAAATAGTCATAAGAATTAATTATATATTAAATTATTAACCATGACATTCTACAATTGACCATGGCAAGGTCACATCTTTTGAAAGCATTCAATAAAGAAATCATTTTGAATACCATCAAATAATTTCTTTTCGACATACTCGAGCTGTCCAATTCGAACTTCCCAATTAAGCAATATACTCGACCTTGTCCATGAAATTGATGTTAACTCCAAATTCCCAACTACCAATTGCCAAATTCAGTGCCAAATTCCCATTTTCTAAACTCAAAATTTTAATTTTCAAAATGCCACCACGGACAGAAATTATTAAATTCTCAATCCCAAAAAAAAATCCAAATTATACACATTAATGGCTAGATTTGAAACATATACACCCACAAGCAGCAATCCAAATTCCTAATTCCCAGCTCCTAATTGCCACCACAAGCAGCAACTGCAATCTGAAATTAAAAATCTCAATTTGAAATTAGAAAAACCTACTAGCCGCAATTGCCAATTCCTAATTACAAACTGTAAGTTTTAACCCCATTTCCAAATTCTAAATTGAAATAAAAAAAATGGGTTCAAGGAATTAATACTGCTGACTGTCATGACTGTTGGGTGTCGTCGCCGACAATTGACCTGTCGTCCGTGTCACCTTGAGCCTGTGACCTGTCCCTGACTGAGTCCATGACTCGTGAGTCGTGAACCCGTGAACGACCCCTGCCTACCGTGATTAGAGAACAAGACTACAAGCAGACTACGCCGGAGTGCAGAGGTGGACCGGCCGGTGAGAGGACTGGTTGTAGCGTTGACTATTGAGGGCATGAGGCAGGTGAGAGGAGTCAAGGGACTGATGAGGCAATCTGGGGGTGTCCTCTGTTGGCTTTCAGCTTTGAAAACAGTGGACTTTGGATACTGGCGAGTGTAAGAATAGAAAAAAATATTTTTATTTGTGACTTTATATGTATTCGGGTTGACTTTTCTTTTTTTTATTTTATTTTATTAAGTATTGTTATGTAAGCTAAGAATTTTAAATGACTAAAACGATACCTTTTTTTTTTAACTGTCTTTAAAATATTTAGGTATCATAACATGTAAATGACTAAAAATACATCTCCTTTAAGTATTTTTTAAAATTTTAGGGGACACTTTTTTTTAGGATATGGAGATGTAGGTGGGGGTGCTCCCCGCTCCCTCCACCACTGCCTGCGGTGGAAACCAGCGGCAGTGGCGAAATCGTGATCTGTGAAGAGAGAAGAGTTTTGGAGAGAGTGGAATTAGAGCAGGACCTGACTCCTCACAATTTATGGCACTAAAGATGCTTATTACTTAGCTGAAGCACTTTTGGTCATCTCCTAATAGATAGAGTTATTTTCTGACAATCCTAATGATTTTAGACTAACCATATATTTTACTCAAAGAAAGACTAACTATATATGACATCAGAATACTTTTGTTAATATATAAGCAAAATACTAGTGTTCAATTCCATATTCGACACACTAAGCGCTAATAAGTTATTGTCTAGGACAAACCTATTGTATGGCTATATATATATATATATATATATATATATATATATATATATATATATATATATATATATATGGGAGCTGATCCACTACTCGCGCTAGCAACTTGGGTTAAGTTGCTAGCACGATCTGGCCGTCCATAGTCGATCTATTGACGGTCCAGATATTTTTTTAACATTTTTTTAAGTCCATCCGCTACATTATGTAGCAGGCTATTTTTTGACAAAAATATCCTCAAACTTCATCCGCTACATAATGTAGCGGACGAGTAGGCAGGCATTACTTTTTCTCTTTCCCTGTCATTTCTCTCACTATACTTCTGACATGTTTCTCTCTCCCTCATTTCTCTTAACCATTTCTGACTCTCACTTTCATTTTTCTCTCTCATCAATTTATGACACTTTCTCTCTTCTTTCTCTCATTTTCTCTCACCATTTCCCTCATATAAACCTTATAAACTGGGTTTATTTGATCACCCTTGACCTTGCATGGTCTTTGCGATGGCCCAACCGGGTTTACGATCGTTGCAATGGCCCCTGCGATGACACTAAAGAAGCAAAAAGGGAACCAGATGGAATTGGGAGCATTGTTCAACATAGTCTCAGATCAATCAGAAACCGATAGTTTTTATCTCTAGTCTAAGATTGGCTTAATCTAGCACTAAGCTTTGCTCTAGGGTTAATGCATCACAAAGTTGACTCCTTTCTCCAAATTGAAAATTGACCAACAAAAAGAAAACAAAAAAGAATCCAACACCAATTCCCAATACTTCTCAGACGAATGATCTGGGCAATTTTTCCAACTTTTCATTTCTTATTCATGACACTTTACATATTTCCAAAAATACTGGAGATCTAGGCGACATACAACCATCACATGGTCGCGAGTAAGTTCTTCACAACGGATGTACCAGGTGAGGCCTCTTTCATAAATTTTTTCTCATCACCCCTGGCGGGCTGGGTATTGGGAATTTGGGAGGCATGCAAGAATAATGGGTGCTGATAGGTCCACAGATGCTTCTCTACTGGCACCAGAACCCAGACTTGCTTTTGATTGATAAGAGGTTTTGGAACTATTTTTCCTCCCTCCAACTCGTTGTTCAGAAATGAGAGAGAGAGAGAGAAATTAAAGTTAGAGAAATGAGGGAGAGATAAACAAGTATGATGAGAGAAAGGTCAGGGAAAGAGAAAAAGTAATCCATGCCTACTCGTCTGCTACATTATGTAGCGGATGAAGTTTGAGGGTATTTTGTCAAAACATAGTCCGCTACATAATGTAGTGGACGGACTTAAAAATAGTTAAAAAAAGATCTGGACTGTCCATAGATCGCCTATGGACGGCCAGATTGCGCTAGCAACTTAACCCAAGTTGCTAGCGCGGGCAATGGATCAGCTCCCTATGTGTGTGTGTGTGGGTGTGGGTGTGGGTGTGTGTGTGTGTGTGTGTATACACTTTTAGTTACATGTTTATGGTAAAAGTTTGAAAGTTCTCTTTTACTTACATGCATATGGTAAAAGTCTGAAAGTAAAAAAGTTGGAAAATCCTAGCATATATTTGAATTAGAAAGATGCTAAATTTACGCTAAATTTGAATTGCCACACTCCACTTTTCTCAATGAAAGATAAAGTTGTGTTACTAACACGGCCACCAAAAGCCATTCGGAGCTTAGAAGAGTTTAAATGTAGAGAAGAGTTCAAAATTTCCTACTCGATTGCATATAAAGAGAGAGTTTCACTAACACTTTTTCTCTTTACCCGATCTCATATGCAAAACTTTCATATCTGTTCACACACAACACCCCCCCCCCCACACCCCACACACACACCAGATAGTAACGAGTGAATAGCAATCAATGATATTATTTCTAATATATATATATATATATATACACACACACATATACACACACACACACACACACACACACACACACATATATATATATATATATATATATATATATATATATATATATATATATATATATATGGGAGTTGATCTGTTGATAGCGCTAGCAAAATAGAAGATTTTGCTAGCGCGATCTGATCGTCCATCCCTTCAGGATGGACGTCCTAGATTTTTTTTTCAAAAGCTGTCAGTCGTCCACTACATAGTGTAGCGGACGGACTTTTTTACCATATTGCCCCTCGCCTTCGTCCGCAACACAGTGTTGCGGATAACTTTTTTGGCTTGACACCATCAGTCAAAAAGTCATCCGCTACACAGTGTAGCGGACGACTTTTTGACTGACAGTGGTCAAGTCATCCACAACCCCTCTGACAGTTGTCACACTAGTCCTGGGGCGATAGGACTGTTGCTTTGTCCTTATCCCACCGTCCGCGATACAGTGTAGCGGACAACTTTATAGTTTTTTCCCTTCCGCTATACTATGTAGCGGACTTGACAAATCAAACCTATACCAAAACTCTTATTCATTCTTTCTTCGAAACTCATTCATCTTTCTTCTCACAATTTTTCTAGCGGCGTTAGCAAGTAGATCTGTGCAATTTCTTCCAAAGAAATCCTTTAATCGTCTCATCAATCACGTAAGTTCACAATTCAATCCTTTATTTGTTCATAATCTAGAGTTTGTTATGAGTATTGCGGCTTATGCATGGTTTTGAATATGTATGCTGTGGATTGTGCTAGCTTTTGTCAATATATGTGTATTGCTTAAATGTTCATGTGATTGCACTTGCATATATACAGCATGTTAACTTATGTGAGCACATGCTAGCGTTGTATGTTTGAGAATTTTTACTCTTCCAACCTTGCCGTTTTTCCATAATTTCAGTTGCAAAAAAATAGATTTTAACCCTGGACCAGAAGATCCCTCCGTATTATACGACCAAGCAAATCATGTCAGTACGCTCTTATGGGATGGTGGGGTAAGATCCTTATTTTATCAACTTTCCTATTCTTACGAACATTGTATATTGTTTTGGTTAAATTGTATTTATTAATTCGTAGGAAAGAGCACTTCTCAACACAGTAGAAGTGTCCGATAATTTCAAAGCCTGGAAGTTGAACAAAGTCCAGAAATGGTTACTGCGTGGGATTGGGTTTGGGATTTTCACGCATGGGCAAATCTTTCAACACCTTGACCGGCACTTAATAGGTGCCCTTGTTGAAAGGTGGAGAAGTGAAACGAATACGTTTCACTTCCCTCTCGGAGAGATGACGATTACCCTAGAAGATGTAGGGTTCATCTTAGGGTTACCGGTGACGGGACGGCCAGTAATTGCTCCTCCGTCGGAAGCAACGAATAAGAGAACCGCTAGGGACTTCTTTACTTCGATACCTCAAGATCAATTTAGCACTGGTGGTATCAAGTTGAAGTGGTTGGTAGATACCTACAAGGTTCTCCCTGAAAACTACACGGACGAGATGCTTGTGATGTACACACAAGCTTTCCTCTTGTGGGTGATGGGGGCAATTCTGTTCCCAACAACGTCGAAGAATACGGTCAGTGTCAAATATTTACCGTTGTTGGGTAACCTGCTGGAGGTTGGGGATTATGCCTGGGGTGCAGCAACTCTTGTGTACCTTACCGAGCATTGCACAAGGCAACGAGGCCCGACTCCAAAGCTATATGTGCGTGTCTCTCGCTATTGCAGGTATATCATACAAATCTTCATTACGTGCTTGTTTTTTTTTGTTGAATCGACAATAAATTTTGACGATACTTTATTTAATTTGTCTTTGCTCTCAGGTGTGGTCTTATGAACACCTTGCTACCGGCGCACCCAGGCGTAGGGACGGAACAGATAATGTGTGGCCTCGGTTGTGTGCCTGGGAGTACAGCCGGAAGGACAGCCACTACCCGAGGAGAGACGATCCCCATCACAACATTACGTACTATCGGGGGGAGCTCGACTCGCTATCTTCGGGCCAGATGCGATGGGCACCGTACAAACGTTTGGCACGACGGGTGGGGGAGTCTTTCATCTTCACACCAGATCATGTTATGCGCCATTTTGAGTGCCTGCAAGGGTTGCCAGTCGATGCGCCGAATATGAGGGGTAACAGGAACCCACCGGGTGTCGGACAGTTTGGCAAGGCGAATGCGCACGACTTGTGTACACGAGAACTTGAGGTTTGGGATTCCTGGCAGGACACGCTGGCGGCCATTGTGTCGGAGCCTGACCCCGTGATCAGCATTGAACAGTACAATGAGTGGTACTACCGCATCACCCGGAAGAGAGTAGCTCCAGTAAGGTTTGAACGCAGAGAGAAGTACCACCCTAGGGGTCAGATTGATGAGCAGATGGCATACAATCTGGTAAGTTGCCCAACCAGTGCTTTTAATTGAACTTGATGATTCTAAGTGTGTGTATGAAGTTATTTATTTATTATCTCTTTGGATGTAGGTTAAAGCCTCGTTCGCCTTCTTCCAGAAGTTGAGCGAGCGGAAGGATCTGGTGGATGCAATGGGCGAGGAGCTTCACCAACAGGTCGAAGTGTTGGCGTATGGCTGTGGGAATTTTTTGCGCCAAGCATCTGGACAGCCTTCGGGCGTCAACCCGGGAATGGGGGTGTGATACCCCAAAAATTATCGAAAATTAATTTAACCGTGAGTTTGATTAATTAAGGGGTGTTATTTTGATTAAGTAACAACATGTTGGTGATGATTAAGTGTTAAGGAGCTAAATAGGGAGGGGGTAGTGTGGCCTTCGGGGTCAAAATCTAATTTCAAAAAGTTAAGAGGCAAAAAATATAATTTTGGAAAATATGGTGAACGGATGCTTGTCTTTATGGAGTAGCATTATTTCGATGATGATGAGGAGGACTTAGGGGGCTAAATGAGGGGTCAGAGTGATTTTGGGGTCAAATTTGTAATTTTCCAAAGTCGAGGGGCCAAAATGCAAATTTAGAAATTTGAGGGGCTAAAGTGCAAATTTTAATAAGTTGCAAAAATGTGTCACAATTGGAGGGGTGTCAGCCGCATGGTGGCCACCTCCTAGCTAAAACTAGGCTGACTAAGTTCATTATATAATAAAATAAAAGAGGGATAAGATTATGAGGTTATAATATAAAAAAGAAAAAGAAAAGGATATTCGGGGGAGAAAAATGCAAATAAGGAAAGGATGACAGAAAAAGAAATAGGAAGAACAGAGAAGCTGAAGAACATAGGAGAAGAAGCAAGTAATGGGCTTTGGCACAGCAAAAAAAAAAAAGAAGGAGAAATATAGAGATTTTGTAAGGGTAATTCTTCTACCCATAATACGTATTTTCAATGGGTGTTCTCGGTGTGCGTAGTGTGTGTGCGTATAACTGTGTGTGTACCGAAGGGGTGTGTGTGTGTGTGTATATATATATATCTATATATATAGTTGTGTAAGCAAGTGTGATTACGTGAACTCTTGAATAATTTGAGGTTGTTGTGTTGGTTTTGTGTAGTTAGTAAATGGAAATTGTAATGTTTCAATGAGTTTATGAGGGATTAGGGTGTTAGTTTGTGGGTTTTAGTGTGTGTGTGTGTGGCTGTGAGTTTGTGTGTGTGTGGCTGTGAGTTTGTGTATGTGCTGCTTGTGTATATATGGGTGTTTCGGGTAAGGTAGGTGAGGGATGATTATGGGTTTAAGTGGGTTAGGATGTGCTTTTGCATGGAATTAATCCTATCAACGTTTTACTAGTGTATTAATGACAATTGATAGGTGTATGTGTGAGTTTGGAGGAACCATGAGTTCCGGCATTGGCTGAAGCAA
Source organism: Escallonia herrerae (assembly GCA_033070095.1). NCBI lineage: Eukaryota > Viridiplantae > Streptophyta > Magnoliopsida > Escalloniales > Escalloniaceae > Escallonia > Escallonia herrerae. Next base: position 27,870 of record JAVXUP010002192.1, on the reverse strand, counting down.
GAAGAAAATGTGTGTGGAAAAAGGTGCAGTAGTGTGTGCCTTTGATTTGAATAGTGACTTTAATTGTCACTAAAGATAGAATTTTTTAGGCAGTTTCCTCACGAATTTTATAAATGATTTGGGACATAATTGGACAAAGTGACAAACTGTAACCCCAGTTATTTTTGAGAGACCTACATTGTGTGAAAATTTAAAATATCAAACTAGCGCAGTTTTGTATGAAAATTTTATGGGGACCTTAAGATGCTATGAAGTTGCATTTCCCAAGATTTTGGGTCATTCCAAAGTCGTTAGCTATTTTTGGCCGAATAGGCTTTTAAGCACTCGGTCCGGACACCGGTTCTGGATATTTGGACGAAAATTTTGTAAAATACTTTTTTGCTCAAGAATGAATTCAGGAGGCTTAAAATATCATTTTAAAGTACTTTTGAGATTTTCTGAGGCAAAAAACCCTCAGGGGCATTTTGGTAATTTGCCACTCGGAGAGGGGTATTTTGGTAAATTTCTCGGTAAAGTTTTTCAAAGGACTTTTTAGTCCGGAAAGGGTTGTAAAACACCTAAAAGATTGTTTTGAAGCTGATTCGGGGGTGTTGCGGTGATAGTGAACTCCGAGGGCATTTCTGTAATTTGCCGCAAGAGGGGGTATTTTGGTAATTTTTCTATAAAATGCTTTGAAGGACTGTTGGTTTGGGAAGGGGTGTAAAACATCCAAAAAGTTATTTTAAAGTAGTTTTGAGATGTTTGTTAGGGCGATGGCCGCTAAGGGGTGTTTTGGTAATTTTCTCTTTAAAAATTTCTGAGGGAATATTTGGTCTATAAATGATGCAGTACATCTAAAAAGTAGTTTTAGAGCGGTTTAAGGGTGTTGGTGATGTAGCGGCCATCAAGGGATATTTTGGTAATTTGTCATGTTGGCGCTAAATTTTTTAGAACGCGCATAATTTAGCGTTCGGAGGGGTGGGAAGCGAGGAATAGTTGTAGTATGTCTAAAATGAGGGTTGTTATTGATAATAAGTCGATAAGGCTAAATTAAGGATCTAATTATTGGATCGAATTAACTAGCTATTGTAAGATACTAAGAACAGTTAATTGGGAATGGGTAGAATAAGGAGTGCATATATGTTGAATGATGACTAACGAGTAGGATATGATTTGACTAGGTGATGCAACTCGTTGCGATCAGAAATTGCGAGTTGCTTCGGCTATAAGCCAAGCAGGTAAGGACAATGCGGTTCTATCATGCTAATTCATTGTTTCAATTAGCATACTATGTTGATGACGTTTATGTGGACTCTTGCTGTTATGGGTTGACACCGGTAGTCATTGTGACCGATATACGAATATTTGAATTGTGCTGTTGAGGACTTGGGGTAGAATAATTCCCTTAGTCCGCCCTATTGGTAGAATTTAATGATGATGATGCGTGTCCTGGTATGCTATGATTCGATTAGCATACCTGAAGTTGAAGATGATATTGTGTAGGGGTTGTTGTGAGATGCCGACAATTATTGATAGCCGATATCTCTTCACTTTGAGAACACCGTTGAGGACTTGTGGCAACTTCTCCCGAGTCCGCCCTATCGTTGATGATGATGCTGTAGAGATCGTTGCGTTGTTGTTGTGAAATGTCGGCACTTATTGATAACCGACATTTCTCTTATGTAAGAACGTTGTTGAGGGCTTGCGGTAATCTTCTCCCAAGTCCACCATGTTGATGATGTTACGTTGAACTCTTGTTGTTAGGTCTGAACACCGGTCGATCTTCTGATCCAGTATTCTTTGTTGAACTGTGTTGTTGAGGACCTAAGGTGGAATAAATTTTTCCTTAGTCCGCCCTGTTGATGAAGTCTTGCTGCTTAGCTGTAACGTGGTTAGGGAAAGCACTCTAAATGAGTTCCATGCTTGTTGACAATGTCTCTTCTATTTACTTGAGACTGAAATGAACATCCCGTAAAATGGGACATCAATATGAGGAGGAGGGCCTATGAATTATTATCACTGGCCAAAGAGGATGAATGTCGCTCGGGCAGAGTCTGTCGTGTCTGGTCGAGTCCTGTCTGTCGTGTCCATGTGCATTGCATTTGATTTTCTTTTGATGTTGATGATTTTAATGATTTGTATTTCAATGATATTTATTTTTACGACCTTAGATTTCGGGTTCACTTGCATGGTCAGTCAGTCAGTCAGTCCAGTCCATGAGGAGGTGGCAGTAATGCTGTTCTGCTCTGCCTTAATGTTGTTCTGCTCTGCCTTAAAGCTGCTCAGTCTAATGAAAGAACATATCGTTTGACAATCATGTTGATGCTGAAATTTATTAACTACTCTTGATTCATTGCTATCGTTGAGATGATTATTTTTCCGAGTCTTTTGCATAATATTCCTCGTGTTGTCTTTACCGGGTGATTTGCGCTCATTCCTTATGTTGCATTGTGCAGACTATAAGGTTGATTAAAGAGAACCCTCTAGAGAAGATAAGAGAAGAGAAACAAGTTAGAAAAGTTGAGCAAAGGGACGCATTGTGTAAGGTAAAGATTGAGCCATGAGATCGGTTGTTAAGAATCCTACGACTACAGTCGTATATTAGGTTAAATATTCATGTTGTTTAGTGACTTGAAAGTCTTCCGCTACAGTATGATGTATGTTTGCAAGAATTTTTTTGTAAGGACGCATTTTGGAGCGTCTATGAATGATGTATGAGGATGTAGTTGCTCTGTATTCAGCACAGGATTTTGAATGTGATTATGATCGATAACTCAGCCCGGTGATGTCACATGGGTTGAGGGTGTCACAGGGGGAACCGGGGTGGCAGCCTCCTTATGTGAGCTCGGGATACGGTGATCTCTCGAGATACGGTGATCCCTCGGGACAGACTTTGGGGGTGAGCCAGGGATACGGTGGTCCCTCTGTACTGGGAATGGGTGGTGATTGGGGACCGCCAAGCACCATGGGCCAGGCTCAAGCGCCGTGGGAAGAGTACAGTGCGCCCTCCTTCTCTTTGCTTCTGGACTCGGAAACCCAACCCCTCTCTCAGAGTCAAGTCATGCAGGACTGGGGTTTCGGAAACATCAATCTGTCCGAGACACTGCCCATTGTCCCGTGGGCGGGACCATCTGTTACGGAAGGAAGGAAATATCCCCCGGTCGACCCCCCCGAAGGAGTGCAAGATCCGCTGGTCGACCCCTGAGGGCAATATCGCAAAGGGCATCCATTGAAGCCCCTAAAGCCACATAAATGCCAAATTATCAAAGAGTGGTATTTTAGCGGGTTCCCCTGGGACAAAACGTTATATAATGTGAATCACCTGGAGGGCATGGATTACTGTTGCTCGTGGGGAGAAATGTCTTCCCTAGCTCCCGGGAGTTGGTTAGACAACGACGTCATTTCTACCTACGCGGAGATTCTGAAAGAAAAGGGGGCGGGGGCAGCTGAACGAGTATCCGGGTGTATTTTTGTTGGATGCCTTTTTTCATAGCCTCCTAGTGGCTGAATGGCATGAGTGGGTCGAACGAAGGGGGAAGAAAAAGTTGAGCTAGTGGAGACCGTCGGATAACCTACGAGCATATCTGAATAGGGATAGTCCAATGAGCGCAATGGTCGCCCACGTGTTTCTAATCCCATTTCTAGGGGAAAGCCACTAGTACTTGGTTTGGTATGAACCAACGGAAAAATTTGTATCGGTGATCGACAGTCTCCATGACGATACCCTCCACATGCCTGTGCTGCGGATGTATAAAGCCCAGTTGGACTATATGGTAATCTTACAATTCTTGTTTAATGCTTATTGTAACTTGACCATTGTAAATGTTAACTCGTGTCTTACGCCGTTTTCTGTTTCTCGCAGAATCTATTTTGTGCCATGATCAATGCTATCCGTGGTCTAACTGTACCGGCGCGGCCAAAGCTTCATTTCCGATTGAAGAAGAGAAGGCCCAAGCAACAGAATACTTCGGACTGCGGCATCTTCCTTTGCATGTACATGGATTACATATGTCTGTCTGAGAGCCTCAAGGCGGCCGCCTGGAGTTTAGAATGTGTAGAACGCTTTAGATATAGGATAGCTTGGCAAATTTTGAAAGGCCAGCCTAGAGCGATTAGGTTTATTGAAAATCCGTACAAGGACGAGAATCCGGCTCAACATGAGAGCCCCTAGTTAATATTGTACCATTGCAATAATTTTTTTAATAAATCGTGATTATCTAGAAAGTTGTCGTTGGTGTGATTTTATATGTGTTGATTTGATTTGTGTCCATATCAGTGGACATTTGATTTTGGTTGATTTGATTAGATTTTGATTAGAGTTGGGTGTTTTTGTTTGATTGGATTTTGATTAGAGTTGGTGTTTTTGCTCTCATTGAGAATGATTGAATGGTGGGAAACAAAATGGAAGAGGAAATTTTTTAGCTGTTTTCGCTTGCCCATTCGCTACACAGTATAGCGGACGTCCAAAACAGGAAAACTTTCTAAGCGTTGGAAGTTGATTGTTTCTGTTTCCTCGTCCGCTACACAGTGTAGCGGACATCCAAAATAGGAAAATTTTCTAAATGTTGAAGTTTGTTTGTGATTCCCCGTCCGCTATACATCCAAAACAGGAAAATTTTCTATTGAAATTTTGATAGTTTTAGCTTTCTCGTCCGCTACACAGTATAACGGACATCCAAAGAAAAATTTCTAAGTGTTGAAGTGTTGATTGCTTCTGCTTCCCCGTCCGCTACACAGTGTAGCGGACGTGAAAATACAGAAAAAAATTTCTAAGTGTTGCAGTGTTGATTGTTTCTACTTCCCCGTCCGCTATACAGTGTAGCGGACGTCCAAACACAGAAAAAATTTCTAAGCGTTGGAAGTTGATTCCTTCTGCTTCTCCATCCGCTGCACAGTGTAGCGGACGGCCAAATACAGAAAAAATTTCTAAGTGTTGATTGTTTCTGTTTCCCAGTCCGCTATACAGCGCATCATAGAAAAAAAAATTCTAGTTTCTGCTTCCCCGTCCGCTACACAGTGTAGTGGACTTCCAAAATAGGAAATTTTTTTAAGTGTTGAAGTGATTGTTTCTGCTTTCCCGTCCGCTACACAGTGTAGCAGACATCCAAATACAGAAAAATAAGTGTTGAAGTTTTGACTGTTTCTGCTTCCCCGTCCTCTACACAGTATAGCGGACGTCCAAAACAGGAAAAATTTCTAAGTGTTGAAGTTTGTTTGTGGTTCCCCGTCCACTATACATCCAAAACAGGAAAATTTTCTAAGTGTTGATTGTTTCTGCTTCCCCGTCCGCTACACAGTGTAGCGGACGGCCCAATACAGAAAAAAATTTCTTAGTGTTGAAGTGTTGATTGTTTTTGTTTCCCGTCCGCTATACAGTGTAGCGGACGTCACAGAAAAAATTTCTAGTTTCTGCTTCCCCTTGCGCTACAAAGTGTAGCGGACTTCCAAAACAGGAAATTTTTTTGTTATTATTGAAAAAGTTGTTTCTCCTTTCCCGTCCGCTACACGGTGTGGCTGGCGTCCAAATACAGAAAATTTTTCTAAGTGTTGAAGTTTTGACTGTTTCTGCTTCCCCGTCCGCTACACAGCATAGCGTACATAGAGGGAACAAATTTTTTTTAGGAGTTGGAGATCAGAGTTTCTATATTTGGACGTCCAAATGACCGACCATGACAATCTCAATATCTCAAATGCATGATTAACAATCAAAAATCATCAATTAACAACCAAAATTCAACGATCAATAATCACAATTCTCTAATGCAAAATTAACAACCTTAAATAAAGAACACCCTTAAAATAGTTCAAATAGCACAATTTTTCAAATTAAAAAGTTGTTCAATTTACACTTGGGGCACAGAGTTCAACATTGGGGGGGGGGGAAGCTTTTTCACAAGTGTTATGGTCAAACACTGTCATTTGAAAACACATATGCCCCTTGTGTTCAAAGATTACAAAGTCCCCTTCATTGAGGTCATGCTACTCGTAGAAATTGCTCCAACCCTGTTCGAAACAAATTTGCTCTTAGCCGCGCTTTTTCTTGATTTTAACAAGTCATGACCCTTTGCGGCTGGTTAAAGTTGCTTCGAACCAGAGTGTGGAAAGCAATCTGCAAAAGGCTACCAGTATGGCCTATCACATTAACACACACGAAAACACATAGAAAGAGGGATGGCCTACAAGTTCTGTATGAAACCCAGGTGTCATGACCTTGAAGAAGTGTCTGCCGACTGAAACGTCCCTGTTCACCGAAGCAGAAGCCATCAGGACGGTCACCAAAGAGGGGGTCAGAGATGTTTGACGGGAGAAAGAAGAAATGCCGATCTGATTGGTATTTAAAGAAGTAAGACACGTAAGAAGAAAGGCCGATCTGATTGGTATTTGTAGCGGACGCGTCCGCTACATTGTGTAGCGGACATAAGGCATACCAAGGATTTTGTCGTCCGCTATATTGTGCCACGGATACTCTAGTAGACTAAAAATCTAAGTCTGCTGCGCCATCCACCACATAGTGTAGCGGACGGGCCAACTAAATAAAAAAACCTAAAGTTAGATTTGATATCGGCTCTAATAGGTCCATTAGAAATAACCATCCAGTCTTCGGTTGAAAGATAATCTCATCAAAAGAATATTACGCATTATTGCAAATGTCAAACAGACTTGATGGCTTATACAAAAAACTAAAGGCCCACTGCAGCTGCTTCTTCCTCATCTTCGGCGTCATCTTCTTCCTTGTCTTGCAAACCCCCTGGACTTATCCCCAGTGCCGTGTAATGGTTCCACTTGTCATGGTCGGTCATTTTGTTGCACAATGCACACCTTCTCAGCTTTTTAAGTTGAGTTGCCTGTTCAATAGAGCTCTTCATCAGCATAGATCTTTTGCAGCCTTTCGTTTGTGATATACTTGGGTCCAAAGGCCGGATATCATTGTCGTCTTCCTCCTCCGGCTCTCTATCTTCTGACCCCGTTGTAGGCTCAGTGTCAACCGCATTGCTGACTGAAGCTGCTTCCAACTGGTCGACGATGGGCTCTTGCAGCTGAGCTACCTTGAGGAGATGTACTAAAAATATCACCTCATGCCTTATTTTAAAATTTTGGGGTGTTAATTTATATTTGAACTGTATTAATTAATTTAATTACTTCTTTGGCAGGATCCTGGAGAATATGGCGAGGACGAAGATCGGCGTTCTTGTGAAGGGCCGATTCTTCGAGCCACGCCTGTACTGGAAGGACTGGGATGCCGCTGCGAGGGAGGCCCTATGGGAGGAGTGGCTGGTACGGTGAAGTATTTTTTTCAGCGTTAGTAAATGTTAAATTACAGTTTGTTTTATGTTGTTAATTTGTGTTATTGAATGCCTTACAGGAGGGGTTCACGTTTGACACGCCTCAGCAGCAGGTACTGGGGCAGCAGGCTTTCTTTGCCTACATCGGCAAGAATTACCGCCGATGGCTCCACGATGCACGGGACCGGGCGAAGAAGGCGCTGCCCGCGGGTGCCCCGATGACGGACATGGCGAGATATCCCCCACATTGGATATCTCACCGTGTATGGGGGGAGATGATAGATCGGTGGGCTGCGGATCCAGGTTGGGACGCCAAGAGTAAGAGCGGGACTGAGAACAGACAGAACAAAGATCCGACGCACACGGGGGGGTCGGTGCCACACGACATCGTCCGACACAAGAATGCGGTCGAGCACCCGGATCTGGAGGACGATGAGGTCGTAGCTCTGACGTATAATCAGACGCACGTGCGGAAGAAGGACAAGGACGAGACGCACCGGGCGGGCGACTATATTTCAGATATTGCCCGGCGGATCGATGTGAGTCAATTTATTTAAGTTAATGTTTTTTCTTTCTATCCTCAATGTCTGTTTCGTTAATTAATGCCCTAACATATCGTTAAACCACTATTTTTGCAGGCCTCGTATGAACAGCTAAGGGGGTCCGAGCAGCAGTCCGGACAGCCATCAGCGTCCACTAGTACGGCTGCGAGTACTGGGGGGTTGAAGCGATGGCTGGATACGCCGGAGGTCGTGAATCGGCCGAAAGGCCGCATACGCGGCCTGCCTAGCACGACTGCTCGTGCCGTGATAGGAGCGTCCTCACCCCCTGCTGCCCCTCCACAGACACCGGCTCCTCGGCCTCAGTTGGACGACGAGGAGATCCAGCGCATTGCTACAGTGGTGTGCCGGATGATCAGGGAGCAGGGCACTGCTGGACAGGCCGCCCCGGCCCCGGATCAGCAGGATCCAGATCCGGGACTCGGGAACCCCTGATGAGCCCCTTCCCGTGCCCGTTCCTAGCTTCCCCCCCCGTGCCCGGCTTGTACTCTTCTCCCCTCTCCTAACCGGCTATATCCGGTTCCCGGCTTGTACATATATGAATTTTTTTATTATAAATATTTTTTATAATTGATTATATATATTTCTTTCTGTATTGATTATTGCGCGTTGTTGTTGAGATTTGAAAATTGTATTACAGGTCTGGGTAATTGAAAAATAAAAAAAAAATTGACTTTTGGCGACGGAATAATTATTTAGCGACGGAATATTCCGTCGCTAATTATATTTTTTAGCGACGGAATATTCCGTCTCGAAAATATAAATCCGTCGCTAAACAATATAATTCGCGACGGAATATCCGTCGCTAATTAAAAATAAATCCGTCGGAAAAATGACATATTTAGCGACGGATTTAAAACATTCCGTCGCTAACTATTAGTGACGGGCTTTTATACGAGGAATTTTTAGCGACGGTGAATCCGTCGCTAATTCTTTTAGCGACGGAAAACAGGGTTTTAGCGACGGATTTCACCGTCGCAAAAACCCTGTTTTCTTGTAGTGGTTGCAAAGTCTGCAGCCCTTTCTTTTACGAACAACGAAGCAACCGCTTTTTGTGCGGATGCAACTAAACTCTTCAAATTGGTAGCTGTACCGCCATAACTATCGAATGTGGCATTCATAGATTCACTCCCGCCCGTCGTTTTCATGCCCGCTGAAAAATACCTCATCGTGTAAATGCCAATCCATTGCTCTTTGCACTCGTACAAGTGCTGGAGCCACTCGTTGTCTTGTAATGAGTAATCCCGAACAAGCTTTTCCCACCTCTCCTCGAATTCCTCAATCGTTAACGACTTGTTAACGCACTTGTCAAAATCCTGTTTAAAGTCTGGATACTTTGCGTACACGTGATGCAGACGTTCAAGGAATTTGTTGCTTATGTGCCAAGTGCACAAGTTGTGCCGAGTGTCTGGGAAGACGGTAGCAATAGCCTTCTTCATTGCCAAATCTTGATCGGTGATGATCATTTTGGGTGCTTTGAAGTTCATTGCTTCCAGCCACATCCTAAACAACCATACAAAAGAACCCTCGCTCTCGTCCCTTAACAAGGCGAACCCGAACAGGATGGAGTGATAATGATGATTGACGCCCGTGAAAGGAGCGAACGGCATCGAGTACTTGTTGGTACGGTATGTGGTGTCGAAAGTCACGACATCCCCAAAATGCTTATAAGCTAGCCTCGAACGACCGTCGACCCAAAAAATTGTACTAACTCGATGCTCGTCGTCAAGTTTATAATCGAAGGTAAACTGCGGGTCCTCCATCTGCATCCGTTTCAATAGGCTCATTGCAGATTGAGCATCATTGAGGTCATACGCGGCTCGTCTATGGGTTCGGACCGCGTTACGAACGTCTGTCGTGTTGAAGTTTAAATTTTGAATTCCCCTAGCCTGTTCAGCAAGAACATTAACAATCTCAGTAGGTCCAATTCGCGCATTGCTCATTGTGTGAATTAGGCTCCTCGCGACCTTACCCATCTTCTTGTGTTGATGCATCTGACTCACCTTAGAAGGAGTTACTAACGGGTGATTGTGTGCCAGTTCCAGGCTGGTAATAAGCCAATGATCTTGCTTGGGTTTGTAGCTTACGAACATCTTGACCTGGCAATTTGTGCGCTCAAAGCTATCCCGTCTTCTACGCGAATATCCTATTTCGTCATCATTGTCATCATTGCCTACGCGTGTCTCATTTTGCTGTGGGTTTCTGCCCCTATGACACTCGTATAAGCGAGAGCATATCTTTTTTGTTACGTTGCTTGTTCTTGTAGTCTTTATTCTAATGCCAAAACCAACCCTCAATGAATACGCTCGAAAACATTCTTCAGCTTCTTCCAATGTTTGAAACGTTCGTCCTAGATACGGATCACTAGCATCTACGAGGATGTTGGAGCTCAACATGAAATCAGACACTGTGAAACCAAGACCTACACGAAATCAGACATTTGTGAAACAAGACCTGTGTAGAAATAGACTACGCTTAACAATCAAATGGCATTTCTAACTGAAAATATTACCTAAAAATTACCTTGGCGAATAGACCAATTTAGGATGACAAACATACCATATACATAATCTTGAAAGTGTTTCCAAATTAATAATTATTAATTTTTTGAACATAACAAATTAAAATTACTAAGATAAATCGACAAATTCATCATGCCAAAATACAACAAACATATCTCAAAAAATTCGAATTCAAATAGGATAAATTTTCGAAGTTATCGAACCTAAAAAAAATCGAATTAAACTCTAATGATTTATTTAAAGTTAACAAATTATACCTTTTTTATGAACATCATGTCCGGAACATCACAAAAATTTAGAGTAGAATATCACGAATTGATGAATAGAGTGACAAATTTCTAGAACATCAAAAAATCTATATTTTTTTGTCCAAACAAATAAATTATACTTTACCAGTCAATCCATAAAGAAAACTTCACCATTCACGAACTGACCTTACTTGAGTGAAGCTTGAAGCAAGTGAAGCTTGGAGCAAGTGTTACTCGAAACTTGAAGGGAACTGAAAATGGAAGTGAGTCTTAAGGAGAAGAAAATTGTGCTGAAGGAGGTTAGTAGGAAGGCAATATTGTCCGCGATACGGAGCAACGGACGTGTGCCGACAAGTCTGGAATTGTGTCAGTGTCAGTCGTGTCAGTCAAAAAGTTATCGGAAGTCGTCCGCTACACTCTGTAGTGGACGACTTTTTGACTGACGGGTCAGGCCAAAAAAGTTGTCCTCGACACTGTGTTGCGAACGAGAGCGAGGGGCAATTTGGTAAAAAAGTTCATCCGCTACACTATGTAGCGAACAGCTGACAGCTTTTGAAAAAAAAAATATGGGTCGTCCATCCCGAAGGGATGGACGGTCAGATCGCGCTAGCAAAATCTCCTATTTTTGCTAGCTCTATCAACGGATCAGCTCATATATATATATATATATATATATATATATATATATATATATATATATATATATATATATATATATCCAAAAATAAAAGTGAGCGAGCCTAAAATCTACAAATGTATGCAAATATATTAATATGCAAATATATATATATATATATATATATATATATATATATATATATATATATATCCAAAAATAAAAGTGAGCGAGCCTAAAATCTACAAATGTATGCAAATATATTAGTATCCATATAAATGTGATCTTGGTAATAATGTGCACATAGGCATATAATTCTCTTTCTGCAGACGCCATGAAGATTCAAAATACTTTAAGTTTATTAAACATTGAAATAGCTGCACATTCAATCAACTTTATGACTCTACCGACCTAATTTCTCTTAAATGCAACCTTTGAAACCCCCACCAAAACATGCATCCTGTATCATCCCCTGGTTATTATATCATGCCAAAGAATATTACTTTGACATTATTATATGCCTTTTTGCTAATTTTGGTTGTCTTCAGACAAATCCGTGTAGTTGTTTACAGAAATGCCACGGCTGCAATATTTCAATGTCAAAAGAAAAAAGCCACATGAAACTTCATTTCATCTGATCTCAACCTTGCAGTGGTTTCAACAGCAGTCATCCCCCACCTCTAACCGGATAAAGTTATTGCTGGTTGGTGTTGCGGATATTACCAAACTACGGCAGCTTTAGCCAGATAAGATTAAGGTCACCATTGTTGAAACCTTAAGCTTCAAAACAAGCTGCGCAGGACAGGGACATGGATAAGCGATTGTCACTGTCTTGGAATTAGGAATAAGAGTTTCTTTCTTTTCAAACATTTGACATCCTCTCCGATACTTTTTATATGGAACCATCAAGTTGCTACTTTTTTCTCCGCCTGGACGAACGTCATGTGATACCACATGATCAATGTATTGTGATTCACCACTATTAGATAATGGAGTATATTTATAATATGTCAATACATTTTTTATATTGTTCTAAGTATATAATATTTTATAACTTTTATAATTCCCGTAAGAAGCTCTTTTCAGTTTGAGGTAGAATAATCTTTCTGTTCCTGTATAAAATTCAATTATGTTCATTTTTTATTTTTCCCTTTAATACAATTATCTTCCCTTTTATTTAACTAACATTGGACCGGACTAACGCGTGTCGCATCGTCGGACTGATTGATGGCTTGACCACAAAGATAATATGCTAGCAGTAATCTTGAACACTGACTAATGGCTTTGCAAGACCTGTTGGCCCGTATAGTCAGTCAACTTATAAACCAGTATTCCTTTTATTCTCGTGATCATTCGTAGACTTCACTAAAGTATGTCTCTTTTTTATTGGAAAGATAATGCAGAAGCAGCCATCTAGATAGTATTAGTTGTACAAGGACACCGGGAGGAGAAAAGGGATGTAACTAGCAAGTATTACAGAAAGGGACAAGGAATAAAACCACCGGAAAATCATTTACTTTGAGACGTTTTTTAATCTGATAAGCCTTTTACTGGAGGTGGGTTTCTTTTCTCCTGGAGTGCATGCCTTTGCTAAAAATGTTGCTAGTGAATTTTTAGCGACAAAATACAACTAGAAACTCAAGAAAGAGTATGACGAAGTGAGACTAACGCATTTATAGCAACAATTGGATGTCACACTATAGCACCATAATGTTCATTCTTGCTGCAATCAACATGTTCCTAATAATGCTCATCTTCTTGTTACACATACAAAAGCAGCCTAGAATCTAATTTGTGATGGGAGAATTTTTGTCGTCAAAACAACAAGAAAATGCTCATAGGCAGAACGGAATTTGCTTGCCTCAATACTGTATCTAAACTTGGTTACTAGGCATTCGTTACTTGGCTTCGTGTGTTAAGTTATTATTTGCTCTATAAACTTAAACTATTAGCGAATGTGTTCACATGTATGTATATCATGCTTTTTAATACTCTCCCTTACTTGCAAGCTCTACAAACTTAAGCTACTCTCGAATGGTTCCAAATGTATGTATATCATGCTTTTTAGCACTCTTTCTCATGTGCAAGCTCAGAAGTGCAAGTGGAGGTACAAATGATTTTTAACACCCTCCTTCATGTGCAAGCCTCCAATTGTACGTGAAAAAACAACGCAAGGTGCAACACTATCAAGTGCACAAATAAACAACTGCAATTTGCACTAGGATAAAGGGGATTAAATATACAAGCAGAAAGAATTCACCCCTAGATCTGATACAATGTTAAGTTATCATTTGCTCTAAAAACTTAAGCTGTTTGAGAATGAGCTCAAAAATGTATATGTCATGCTAAATATCATGCTTTTTAGCATTGTGAAACCAATTCTTTTCAACCTATATGTTAAGCATTCATAAGAGTGCAAACCCCTCCTGAGGAGAACCCAAGATTCACTCACCGTTCCTTGAATCTGTTGAATAACAAGTAACGCGTGAATAAAATAGTACAAGCACTGAGTAGTAATGTCTCAGACGGGAAGAACTGAACTGATCATCAACAACAATTTTTGGTATTGAATCATTGCACCATATATCTTTTGCTTCCCTTTCAATTTTGTTTAGGAAGCTATAATTTCGGCTTTCACGAGAAATGCTTGTTGAAAAATAGCAGTACCTGAAAATATTTTTATTAATTTCATTTTCGCTGTTTAGGTGTCATATAGAAAATAATACAACTATATTTACCAAAAAAGACATGCTTCTCGTTGTTTCGTTGTTCGGGCATCAGTGTGTGTGTGTGTGTGTGGGTGGGGGGAGGGGGTGGCCGGGCGATGGATGAGGGGGTTGTGTGAGTAGGGTGTAGGTGTAAGGGGGTGAGGAAGTTTGGGGGTGGGGGGGGGGGGGGGGGGGAGGGGCACAGTCCTAAAAATGACTTACCGAATTTTAATTGGTAAGTGATTTTCCGATATTTTGTCTTGCAATTTGAAAACCATAGTAGCAGAACCACTTTTCCAAGATAAGGTATCTAATATTATATTTAATAAATGGTCAAGGCATCTACTCTGACCCATTTGCTTGTGAAGCATTTCATCGCTTTGGATGTTTATCTATATTGTTCAGTAGTTTCTCCAACTTGTTGTCTAATTCGGGCCAAGTCCGTGTCTTGGGTAAGGTTGATTGAATTGCTAACTGAATTAAACTAGTCAAAGCCTGACTCTATTCCTAGCAAGGAATAGAGGCTTTGAGTGGTCCTTAAGTGTGATCGAAAATTATTTCCTATTGAAAAATCTTATGCATACACCAAATATCGAAAAATGTAGAAAACTTTTTTCCAAAAATAATTTTCGTGAAACAAATGTGGCCTTCTTTTGTAGAGGTCTGGTTGACCAAAATGGTAGCTAAGTGACGCAGAACTGATTAATATTCTCTATGTTCATCAGTTTTCTTGTTCTAATTGTACAACAAAGTATTAAAACCACTCAAATATTCTAGAGTTCGAAGTCATTAAAATGACTCACAATTCTGAAAATGAATATCCAAAATGCGAAGTAAATAATGTTTCATAGAATTGTCAATACCATACAAAAAGCCTCTATGTTAAATTGCTAAACACTACTCCTATTTTAAGGCTAAAAATTGTTACGAAAAATACTCACAAAAAAGTGACAGAAAATGCCCGAGTCGAACGTGAAGGTAACATTTGGCCCTATTATTGCAATAAGTTACACAAATTAGCCTACTGAGATAGCAGTCCTAGATTATTTAGCCAGAGAGAATATGAGCAATTTCGTGAAAAATGGAGGAGAAGCCTGACAAACAAGTCACTATAATGAATAGGTGCCAAAAAAATTTTACTGTTGATCACCGAGTAGTCACCTTGGGGCGTTTCTGGACTTAACAAGATTTTTTGGTAAGAAACTCATTTAAAGTACACACACACACACACGCACACACACATATATATATATATATATATAGAGAGAGAGAGAGAGAGAGAGAGAGAGAGAGAGAGAGAGAGAGAGAGAGCAATTTCGTGAACAATGGAGGAGAAGCCTGACAAACAAGTCACTATAACAAATAGGTGCCAAAAAAATTTAATTGTTGATCATCGAGTAGTCACCTTGGGGCGTTTCTAGACTTAACAAGAGTTTTTGGTTAAAATCTCATTTAAAGTAGAAACACACACACACACACACACACACATATATATATATATATATATATATATATATATATATATATATATATAAAGTAAAAGTTAAGAGAATTTTGTCACGTCATCGCCTACGTAGACATTCTCTCCTTTTGTCACGTGAATTTAATTTATTGTTGTATAAAACTAATTTTAATTACTTACAAATACCACTTTCTAATTTTGGATTCGATTATATCTCTCCAATCAGGTAAATTTTTTTATCAATTTAAATTTAAATTTCAAAAGTAATTATAGCACCTTAATCAAGTTTATGTAATTATTATTTCCTCATTAATCTAATTAATATGTTATTCCACAACTATTTTCAAAATATTTGCACAAAATCAAATTCTTTCTCTACTCGCCATGTGGCATATAAGAAATTCTAATTATTTGGCACAATATTCTTTTTCCTTTTCAATATACAATACTTTGTGTACGATTAGAACTTCTAACCTAGGTCATTGTTTACTCTCTTTTAAGATTGATTTCCTAAACTATCTCTTAATTATTATCTCTTCAATCAAGGGTATTTTCATATCCTAACTTAAAATCAAAATTCAAATCTCTTATTATTTGTCTATTCTTTGCCCCTAGAGTAGTTATTTCGTATCTCAAACAAACTGACCATCTCCATCATGCATCCTTTTATACTCTTCAAACAACTAATGTGTACCTTATGCTCTTATCCCTCGTCCCTTTCAAAATTTTCAGCCCTTCACAACAATTTAATCTCAACAATATTTACTTTCATTTATTCGAGCAGTTGATTGTGTGTTTTTTTTTACCCTTTTTTCCTTCTATCTCATATGTTAATTGTTATTATATTCCAGGTGTTAAAAGCTACCTTTCTTTGTCAGAATTCATAAAGTTGTCAAAATTTTACCGGGTTAGTTTATTTACCACCCATTCTTTTGTTTTTTTTTTTTATTATTACGATTGGTACATATACTTAATAATGGGCACATACCTACTAAGAGCTCATATTAAGAGCTTTTGAAGGTTTATCAAATTTTTGTTTACATTTTGTTTGCTCAACTTATTGTAAGTCTCATATATTGGCACGTGACAATATAGCATCCTCCTGGCATCCAAGAGTCTTTATACTTGTATTAGTGTTACTTCTTCCAAATATACCTGCAGTGGCTGGCGCACTCGAGGACATTGAATCAATGTTCAATATCGATTTCCAATGATAAGATTGCAATCATGGACAAATGAGGTCCATTTATTTTGATGTAAGACCTTCAACCGCTCATAAAATTGCTTCTTTACAAAATAAAAATTAAAAAATTAGCATGCTTCTTAAACTATATGCAACTCTCAAACCTTTCCTGCATTTGAGTAACTTCGTTTCTATTAGCTAGGTTTTTTTTTTTTCCTTTTGCAATTTTGGTGTCACTTCTTCCTAATATACAATGATTCTCAAAACTCATGATGTTAAGCTTTAGCTATGAGCAAAAATAAAAGTGCAATTCCAAAAACTTTCTGCTTTAATTGTAGTTATCATTATTTTTCTTCTTCTTTCATTCCTTCTTTCGTATGATTAGTTTGGCGTATGAAAGTAGAGATCATTCTGTCCATTATTCTCACAAAAATATAGTATTTGTTTTATTGGGGTGCTTGTGATATTATTGTTTTCTTAGATATTAAAACAATATTTATTACTATACTTTCTATAGTTATCTTTCACTAAAAAAAATTTATTGAAAAGTGACAGCTCTTCCACACCTGTTTTGCCATAGAAAGGTGCACTTGAGACAAAATATTAACGACAAGTTATGACGAGCATATGGTGGCGTCTAATAGACGTAATCTTTTCATTTCCCTCTTGGTGCCTTGCTACTTTTTCATTTCATTATTTTTAACATTTGTGGGGAAAATCAATTTCACCTTTGCTCTTTGCAGTATATGTTTTTTTTTTAGGTAAAAAGGTTAGTATCAAGTGGTACATGATACATGTACCAGATGCACATGCATCTCAAGGTATTTTTTGGAGAACGATATACAATATAATTACTACAAGCTATCTACTTGAAATTATTGTTTTGTATTATCCTTATTTCTTCCTGATTCAAGTGGAGGAAGTTCAGTTCATATTCCATATTTCACTCCAAATTTGTTATTATATAGTTGATACTCTTTAATGTCGTTTATGAACATTTTTTTTTTTTGGTCTTTAGTGAAATGTGATTATCAATTTTCTAATTCTAATTTTATGTAGCACTTTTTAAAATTTATTTTTATGTACAATGCACGGGTTAAAAAACTAATAACCTTTTAAAACGTAACCCTAGTGTGACCATTTTGAGGTTCAAGGCGAGGGCCAATTGCGACAATGTGCTCGCATAAAATGTGCCTAGATAAATGATGCCTTCCCAGCATTCACCGGTCCTGACCGAGTGTGCAAGTGCGGCCACGCACATGTACAAGTCCATGTTCATACTCACTTTGTGTTACTTTAACAAATTATTTTTATTATGTCTGTATATACATAATCGGTTATTTTTCTTCCACTTAGCAACGTGGGTTATATTTCATTTTGTGGGTCTTCAATTATTTAATTTTCTTTGAACTTTATCAGCTTAGATCTCTAATAATTTATCCGTAATTACTCCTCCTAGTTTACTCTAATGTCCAAGTGTCAATTATCAAAAACTTCCAATAAAAACTCTTGGCTACAAAGTGGTCTCACGAGACGACAGCTAGAGCGCTTGACACCTCCACAGAGACAATTAGAATAGAGCTGTGGTTACCACAGTTTTTATTTGTCTGGCTCTATTCATAGCTAAATTGCTCATTAGAATTCCAGATCACATTCCTTATTGTCCTTTACTTTGAGTGGTATTGTATGACTTGTATCATTTAGGAGCGTTAAATCCAGAGTCTGATGTTACAGAACGAGAAGCGAAAGAAGGCAATATACTATTTTATTATATATCTAACTCTCTTAAATGTACGAGACTATATATTGAGTCTGGACCATATAATATTTTCTACTTTTAGCAATACCATTTTTATTTTTTCATGCGAACCGATGGAGTGTAAACATTGAAAAATACATTGAAGTGTATCTGTAGCAATACATACTGCATAATCTCTCAGACTATGCATCCGATTGTCTAGGATTGAAAGATCATGGAGGGTTCATGTGACAAAAGCAGAGGCAAAGGGGGGCAAAGTACTTTCTACAACTTAGTCAACGTTTTTGAATAATCAAGACCAGTATTTAGAAACCGTAATGTTTTTCCTCCCTATTATCTGTGCGAGTAATTGCTTGGCGCTAGTATATATAACTGTATGCCGCAACCATTGCTGTTAAGCCTATAGAATCATTTTCAGATTAGATGATGCTTGTGATGTAAAGGGGTCTGTGAGTGATATATGAGTACTTTAAATCATAGGCGATGTCCTGGTGGTTTAGATATGTATATTCTAAGTCCTATTGGAGTCCGATATCTCGATAATCGATACTTCCCTTCTTGTAGGTTATATGCTAATTAATTTTTGCAGGAGAGAATCGTCAGCCTTTGTATCCATGGCCTTTCCCGAGATTGTGGAAAAGGATCTCCACTTTGCATGAGCTTGAGCTTGTACAAACTTGGATCTTCAACCTTGCTTTTAGTACTTGATGATATGGTATATCCCTTGTGTCGGACAATTGATACTTCTCTTGACATAATCCAATACGTTCTTCTTTCGGTTTGCTCAGTGAAAATGAAATTAGCCAATGAACGTCTTAAGCAGGGATCTAAAAAGGGTGAAAAATATTGCATAATTCAGAACACATGGTCCACACATACTATCTAGGACTATTTGATATACTGTAAAATAGGTTCTGACATTCTTTAGCCCTTCATTCTATAACATTATCCTTAACAACAGTTTTACTCAGTCGAGATTAATGATATGAAATCATAAAATATTTGTTGTAGAAAGGAACCGAAACCAAGACAGGTAAGAATTTTCAAAACATTTAGAACCGCTCCTATTTTTAGCAGGTGATTCTTGTCGAGTGAAAATGTGAAAAGTCTCGGATTCAAAATCGGATTGAGACAAAAATGTCACCCAACAGCTTTGCTATTCATACATGCTTTTGGTTCTTTGGACTGCAATACCAATCCTGGCATCAATCCCACTTATTCGTGAAACGAAGAGCCAATAAAGTGATCATTGGGCCACAAATTTCTTAAGCACATGCCATGAATGCACAACACTTAGCAACACATTGACATTCACATCTGCAAATTTTCATCCGTACAGGTTAGGTCTCACATGATTTTTATTCTTATGCTCGAATCGACCTTGTTGTCCTTATTTTATTTTAGCATCTAGAACTAAATTATCACTGGGAGAGACTATCCTCCCACCCAGTGAAAAGAGAGCTCATTCAATCTGGCAATAGGAGAGTTGTGGAAGATATTTGGTCTGTCAGCGTTTTGCATTTTTACCTTCTTGTGATGCTTCAAAATTTTCGGGAAAACAAAAATTTATCTGATATTATGATCTGTTTATAAACAACCCTGTTAGGGACTTTTGAAGAAGTAAAGAAATTCTATTTTAAGGATCGAGAGTATTTCGGCTAGTGTGGTTCTCGAGAAAATAACATACTAGTCTTAAATCACCTCTTTTGTCACTCTAAAATGGACCACTTCATCAAGGCTGTAATATTGGTAGTTTAGGAGAGATGAAATGAGCCACAAACCTAGAAAAATTTGTCACTGGGTGTGCATCTCAAGATTATCAATCATTCATCAACAAATATTCTTACCCAAATTTTCATTTGTCAATGAGTGCTACCACGCGTATCACTCGCAGCGGACACGTGACGGCCGTTTGAAAGATATAAGTTCAATTATCTAAATGTATAACTAATATAATTGGGCTGGTGGGTCCAGATAGACAACTCCGTTTTGCATGGCATAATAATAATAATAATAATAATAATATTATGAACCATCCTGCATAATTTGAAGCCAGTAATATCGGCCACCATCTATTCTAAGGCCAATTTGTGCTACACCTAGTCATACTTGAGTCGTTAACATATCAGGCAGTGGGATTCAATTTGGCATTGAAGGAGCAGAACAAAACCCTTATCAGTGCTATCGTCTGTATAGCCACAACTAGCAATGCAGAACCTGACTCTGGTCCAATTCAACGGTGAAAATGTCTCTAACTTTGGGGCATGGAGTCAAACTCGCTGAAGTAACTCTCACAGACTCTGAAGAATTTCCAAGTGAATGATGGAGGCCTCTCCGGCCACACGGAATCAGGGACCATGAAGAAAAATTTATTTGGCAAACAGCAACTGCACTTAAATGACAGATTTGTAAGTACTTTCTGTAAAAGACATAGATGTCTTTCTTGCTGGTCATGGTAGACAAGGACATGCATGCAGAGGATGGGACCTCAAAGTGACAATTATTGTTGCTGCTGGTGATTATGTTGTATACAAGAATCCAAGCCTCTCTGTATCTCTGAGGTCTTTTCAGAAAGGAGGTCCCCTCCCAAAAGATCCAAAACCCTAGCCCTAGACCCCACTCACCTCCCCAATAATTCAACCCAGATTGAGATTTAGACTTTAGTGCAATTCCACTCTATTTGTTTCATCATTATCCTGTATTTCATTACGGATTCGTTATTCCATACCAAAGAGCTTGTGTTGCCGTGGCAAAGCCTACAGTGGAAATATCATATCCATGATTCCACAAAAAATTTAATTTTTTTTATTTATGCTAATATAATTTTTGGTAAATGTTTCCAAAAGGATTAGAGAAATCGAATCGCTTATAAGTCTCTATAAGATATGTCTTGAAAAAGGGTGCATTGGTTGTGAGTGGTTGAGGAAACGGTATGTTGGCGGCAAGTTGTGGCAGACACAGAAATGGGTGAAAGGGAGTGGCGGTGGTATGTTGGCGGCAAAAATGGAATTGGATGAGGTGGAGGACGCATGGGGGTGGATGGGCGTGTGATGCCATGTGGGGTGGGTGCCATCCGGAGGCAGTGGAAGAATGGGTTGTGGTGGGGACCGTGGGGTGAGGGAAGTCAGTGGGTAATAGCGGTGATAGCGGTGACAATGCAGCGGGGGTTGGCTAAAAGGGGAAAAGGTAGTTGTAGATCTTAGGATATGATTTTCATTACAGTGTCTCTAAATGACCGGTTCTCAAGAATGGTTAATTTTTTTTTAACATGATCCGTAACAACGGACCCATAAAAATATCGGCCAATTTTTTTTTCTTTTTTCCAAAAACAAAACACAGTGCCATGCATGGCGGTATTTTCTTCTACACCTTTTTCTCGGCACTATTTACGGTTCCTATTTACTGGTGAGGTTACATATAAGTAACGTGGGACTAGTTCCTGACTTTTGGTAAGTTAGAGATAAGATACATGTCAAAGCGAACCTCTCTGGGTATTGTTACAAATAAGAAGCCTCTTTCAAAATCTGATTGATCGTGTGCGGGCAAGATGCGCAGGTTGGAAAAGTCACCTCCTCAACAAAAGCTGGGAGCAACACTCATCTCTTCAGTTCTTTCAGGGTTACTAGTTTACCATATGCAATCCTTCATTTTCCCCATCGCAAACAGATGAACTCTATTTTCGTCTCCTTCTTCTGGTCTGGACAGCATAACAAGAAAGCTCATCACCCTATGATGCCATGGAAAGTGGGTTCGCAGTCGATGTGGAGGTGCCACAAGGAATGCAGTCCGACTCAGATGCCAAGTATGTTGATGTGAGACACAGCAAGGATGGAGAAAGGGCAGAGACCAATGGCTTCCCAAACAGAGCCTGAGGGTGGTAGTGCTGCGAGGGCGATGGCACAGGATGAATATACGACGACAGTCACAGTCTGATGCTTAGGTCCGAAGTCAGGGTCCTGTATGTTTCTCTTTCTAGGATTCTAGAGTTAGAAAGTGGAAGTGTTCTGAAAATGTCCAATCCCCTGTATGAATTCTCAAGACCTCTATTTATAGAGGTTGAGACGGTGATGTCATCACGTGGCACTCCCGGGAGTGACATGTCACTGAGGGGTCCACAGCTGCCGGTGCTCCACGGACTGTCGAATCGCATATTCACCCGGCCTACCCCGCATAGCGTCGCTCTGTCTGTCTGGAAAGACTGGCTCCCACAACGTCGGTGTGGCCAGAGAACCCCTTGATCTAGCCTCCAATCCAAGCCCTTACAGAGTCCCACAGGCCTGGCAGCGGTGGGGAAGACCCGACGCCCAACTGCAAGGCGGACTAGACGGGATGCCCTCCGAAGACTTGCTCCGGTCTCGGAGTGACCTGGGGGTCATAGTCCATAGGGGTGCCGACGTAAGCCCCCAGTGCCGTAGCACGTAGGCCAGTCACGTCGGCACCCTGGCGGAGACAGTGTCCTGAAGGAGTCACCTATCCCGCTGCGAAGGGTCCTCGTGCAGGAGCACTACGAACGAAGCCCCCAGGAATGAAGACGGTGATGGCTTTGTGGTAACGAGCCCATCCTGCTGCGAGGGGTCCTCGTGCCGGAGCACTACGAACGGAGCCCCCTCGTGATTGTGACTGCAATGGCTTTGTGGTAACGAGTCCATCCCGTGGTGACGATGACTTTGTGGTAACGAGTCCATCCCGCTACGAGGGGTTCTCGTGCCGGAGCACTACGAACGGAGCCCCCCGTGATTGTGACGGTGATGGCTTTGTGTTAACGAGCCCATCCCGTGGTGGCAATGACTTTGTGGTAATGAGTCCATCCTGCTGCGAGGGGTCCTCGTGCCAAAGCACTACGAACGGAGCCCCTCAAAATGTTGTACACTTCGGAGAGTGGGTCGAAGCATGTTCCACGTCCATGGCGGGGACGCATGGCGTGGTGAATAAGTGTGATGCCCGAAGGCCTGTATCATGATATTGGCGCATGGGCACGGTGACAAACGTCGCAGAGACAATACTTGGTGCCAGAGCACATGTCATGAGAGTGGTGCGGCGACGAATGTCGCGAAGCAATACTTGGTACCGGGGGCACATATCATGAAGATGGCACACGGGCACGGCGACGAACGTCGCGGATCTATAGTTGGTGTCGGGGGCACATATGATGAGAATGGCGTACAGGCAAGGCGACGAAGGTCGCGAAGCTATAGTTGGTGTCGAGGGCACACATGATGAGAATGGCGCACGGGTATGGTGACGAACGTCACAGAGCTTTACTTGGTTCCGGGGGCACGTATCATGAAGATGGCTCACGAGCGCTCCGACGAACGTCGCGAAGCTATAGTTGGTGCCAGGGGCACGCATGATGAGAATGGCGTACAGGCGCGGCGACGAACATAGCGGATCTATACTTGGTGTCGGGGATACGTGTCATGAAAATGACGCACGGGCGCGGCAACGAACGTCGCGGAGCTTTACTTGGTGCCGGGGGCACGTATCATAAAGATGGCGCACGAGTGCGGCGACGAACGTCGCGGAACTTTACTTAGTACCTGGGGCACGTATAATGAAGATGGCGCACAGGCGCGGCGACGAAAGTCGCGGAGCTTTACTTGGTGCCGAGGGCACGTATCATGAAAATGGCGCACGAGCGCGGCGACGAACGTCGCGGAGCTATAGTTGGTGCCGAAGGCACATATCATGAAGATGGCGCACGGGTGCGGCGACGAACGTCGTGGAGACGGTGCACGGGCACGCGTCGAGTGTCCTGAAGATGGGATTTGAGCTGAGTGTATCTGTCATAACAAGATGATGAATGCAACATGTAGTAATGACAAAGTTGAAAGTGATGGTACGCGGTCGTCAGTAACGGGTCATTAGGTGGTAGTGCGTGACTTTGGGCGACAGACATCACGGGAGCGGTGCGCGGTCGTGGACAGCAAACATCGCGAGATTGATGTACGACGGAAGCTGTGAGGTTGATGCACAACGGACATCGTGAGGTTGGTGCATGACAGACGTCGCGAGGTTGATGCATGACGGACGTCGTGAGGTTGATGCACAACGGACATCGCGAGGTTGATGCACGATGGATGTCGTGAGGTTCACGGATGACGGACGTCGCGAGGTTCACGAACGACGGACGTCGCGAGGTTCACGAACGACGGACGTCGCGAGGTTCACGAACGACGGACGTCGCGAGGTTGATTGATGATGGACGTCGCGAGGTTGATGGATGATGGACGTCGCGAGGTTAATGGATGACGGACGTCGCGAGGTTCACGGACGACGGACATAACGACGGACGTTGCGAGGTAGATATACAAACGTCCGTAAACATCGCGGAGGTGCAAAGGCTTGAGAAAACAAATGCGCGCGGGAGGGGAGGCCATAGGCCAAGGATTGAGGGAAGGCCAAGGCCACCACCCCTGGGGAGGTCGAGGCCGACCCTTTAGGAAGGCCGAGGTTGACCCTAGGGGGTGGCCAAGTCTAATGGCCAACTCCCATGAAGGGAGGCCAAGGCCACTCCCCCTTTGGGTGAAATTCAGGTGTGCCAACGGAAGGTGTTTTGATGGGCAATGACAAATCCAAAAGTTACATTGTGATGAGCGTGTCAACGTGAAACTTACCCGTGTGAAGAACAAGGTGCCAAAGCCAGGTACGAAGTGTATGAAGTGATCAAAGCGTGAAAGGGACTTTGCACGAAGAGTGAACAACCGGGGGGAAAGGCCAAGGCCAACACCCCATAGAAGCCGAGGCCAACCCCCCTTGAGGTCGAGGCCGACCCCATGGCCTTGGGGGAGGCCGAGGCCGACCCCATGGGTTTGGCCAAGGCCTATGCCCTTGACCCCGTCGCTCCGGTTGCACCAACGGTCGATGTTTTTGATGAAAAGGTGCTTAGGTGGTCACGGCGCGATGAATGTGGTACTGTGAGTCACGATAGCGTGAAATCATTGGTGACTGAGTCACACGTGAGGCGTGTGAGGCAAAGAATGCAAGTGACTTGGACGCGCGCACTTTGTCCGGTTCAAAGCGTTGAATATTGTGCTTGTGCGGACGTGTCATGCACAATGGGACTCCAAGTAGACCTTTGAGTGCTACCAAAATAGGTTAGGAACATAAGCCCCTATGTGGGGTGTGCGCGGAGGGGCAACCCGAGCGGGCACCGCACGCATAAACACTTAGCAAGATTTTGATGTTGTTTGGCCGGCGAGTATTGAGGTCGTCAAAGCATGATGATGATGAGGATTAGGTGGCTTGAGCCACCTTGTGCACCACTTAGAAAAGCTTAGAATGCTTAGGGGTTGAGACAATGGCATGATGATAGGACGTAGGGCACGAGCATGTAAACGGCGTCCGGGTGACGGACGACAACCCTTTGATCTAGACTCCAATCCAAGCCCTTGTAAAGTCCCACGCCTGGCAGTAGTGGGGAAGATTCGACGCCCAACTGCTAGGCGGACTAGGCGCAATGCCCTCCAAAGACCTGCTCCCGTCTCGGAGTGACCCGGGGGTAATAGTCCATAGGGGTGCCAACGCAAGCCCCCAGTGCCGGAGCACGTTGGCCAGTCACGAAGACACCCTGGCGGAGATAGTGTCCCGGAGGAGTCGCCTATCTCGCGGGTGAGTCCTTGTGCCGGAGCACTCAGAACGCGTCAAGGTAGGATCCCGGAGGAGTCTTCTACCTGGCGGAAGGGGAGTTGAAGAGCTCACTGACGGAGATAGTGTCCTGGAGGAGTCACCTATCCCGGCGGTGAGTCCTTGTGCCGGAGCACTCAGAGCGAGTCAGGGTAGCATCTCGGAAGAGCCGTCTACCCGACTAGCCGAGGTAGCATTCTGAATAAGCCATCTACCTGGCGGAAGGGGAGTTGAAGAGCTCTCTGGCAGAGATAGTGTCCAGGAGGAGTCGCCTATCCCCGCGGTGAGTCCTTATGCCGGAGCACTCGGAACGAGTCAGGGTAGCATCCCGGAGGAGCTGTCTACCCGACTAGCCGAGGTAACATCCCGGAAGAGCCGTCTACCTGGCGGAAGGGGAGTAGAAGAGCTCCCTGGTGGAGATAGTGTCCCGGAGGAGTCGCCAATCCCCGCGCTGAGTCCTTGTGCCGGAGCACTCAGAGCGCGTCAAGGTAGCATCTCGGAGGAGCCGTCTACCCGACTGGCCGAGGTAGCATCCCGAAGGAGCCATCTACCTGGCGTAAGGGGAGTTGAAGAGCTCCCTAGCGGAGATAGTGTCCCAGAGGAGTCGCCTATCCCCGCATGATGTTGCACACTCCAGAGAGTGGGTCGAAGCATGTTCCACAACCAAGGCAAGGTGCGCATGGTGTGGTGAAAGGATGGACCGATGCATGGAGCATAGTAGTGTGACAGAGAGCCAAGGGGCACGACTGTGTTAGTGGCACGGCACATGGGCGCGGCGAAGTGAGTAAGGTGCCAAGGGCACTGTAATGTGACAGGGAGCCTGGAGGAGTGACTGTGTTAGTGGCGCGGTGCATGGGCGCAGCGGAGTAAGTATGGTGTCCGGGGCACAGTGTGACGTCCGGGTGACGGGGGTAGCGGAGATAAAGTCCGGGCGACAGGCGTCGCGAAGTCAGTGCCTGGGCGATGGGCGATGCACGGCGGTCAATGTTGCAAAATTTATTATTTTTTTGAAGTGTTGGCCGCGAGTGAAGGAAAGAAGATGAAGGTTAAAGGTGGGTGAATGTGGTGGCCATGGTTGGTGAAGGTGGCGGCCATGGCTTGGGGAACGCCAACAAGGGTGGCATGGAGTAAAGGGGAGAGGCTATGGGATGAAGGGCCAAGGCTGGCTGACCAAGTGGCCAAGGCCGGCTGACCAAGTGGCTGAGGCCGACCAAGGCCGCGAGGCCGAGAGGCCGAGGCCGACTAAGGCGTGGGCAGGGTGATGGGCGAGGGAGAAGGGGAGAAGGAGAGGGGAAAGGAAGAGAGGGCGGGGGAGGGGGGAAGGCCGAGGCCCAGGGGGGTTATGGGCCGACGCCTAGGGGGTGGAAAGGCCGACGGGGTGGGGGAAGAAAGGGAAGGGAAAAGGGGGGCAGCAACGACGGCGGCGTGCTTGGCGGGGAGAGAGGAGGGAATGAGGAGGAAGGGGGAGAGGCCGAGGCCGCCGGTGAAGGAGACAGGCCGTGGAGGGCGAGGCCGAGGGAGAAGGAGGCGGTGGCGGCACCAATGGGGGCTGCGGCGGCGCATGAAAAAGAAGGAGAAGGAGATAAAAATTAGGGTTTTGAGGGAGCGGGTCAATTTTGGGTGGGTCGATTTCGGTTGGGGAGTTGGGCGAGGGGCTGAGAGAGAGAATGGGTGCGCGGGTCAGGCGCGTGGGTCGGGCAAGAGGACGGGTCGCGTGGGGCGGGCTCTGCCCAGATCTGAAATGAAATTTGAATTTCAAAACTAAATAATTAATTTTATTTATTTTTTTTTTACAACCCTAAAGAGGGAGCCCCTTATGAAAATCTCATAATGAATAAGATGAGAATGAGAGGAGTGAGATGGTGGGGGTATGTAAAATGTTGTGAAAATTTTTCTGAGTGTTGAAGAGTGGAGAGTGGGGCTCGGA